>JAOUQU010069044.1:0-16555 GCA_028566735.1 Ammoglanis amapaensis
CTTATCATCTATCTTTCTATACTAATAGCAACTGGTAATGCAATATATTACATGCCAATCATGCAATAATTTATCATAAATTAAATCTAGAAATTAAATAAAAAAATTCCAAAGCCCTCACTTACTCATTTTTGCTACGTTGCATTGTTCTTTCTATACAGGCATATGTGTTTGTCAAAAGGTCTTCTGGCAGTCCCCCTTTTATCCCTATGCTGCCACGGTTGGTTTGGATCACGCATGTCCAAGAACAGGGGTGTTTTACCCAGCCATACACACTCTTTTTCAACGGTCCTTCCAGTACACTGTGCACATCACATATAACCTGTTATAGCTTCTGGGGGAAGACTTCTCCAGATAGAAATATCCCAGGTTGCCCCACCATTTTAGACTTTTTGCCAATTTAGTGTAGTGAATTGATCTTCTGTTGCTGGAGAATCTGATCAGCCTTTATTTTTCTGACTTGCTCTCTCTCTGATGTTTACATGCTTTATGAACCCTTTCATACTGACTTTCGGGGTTACTCTTCCACTGACCTCTGACATTCCATATCCTCTGTACAGACTACAGTTTCATTTGAAGAGATCTTTTTTTCCAGTGTTATTTTCTTGTCACATGCAGCACTTAGCAGGCAGATTTATTATAAATGATGCAACTGTATTCAATACCCTGCCAATACTTCACTTTGTGAACATTGCTCAGGTACTGTGGTAATTCGGTTGCATGGGGTATGAAGCCAGGACATTCTGACCTCTAGTCTAATAAGTTGTCTGTTAAGCTTCCACTTAGTAATTATGCAATTCACCAAGGATTTTCTTGTTCTATTTTTCCTACTTAGAATCTGCTGAGCTATTTTCGTTTTGCATTTTTCTGAAGTCTTGCTCGTGCGTTACTTTAGTCTATAATCTAAAAGATTATGTGCTGATGTACTCAGAAGCGCTAGAATTTATGCCGCACCATTGACTTTTCAATATCATTTAGTCTATTAAGCTAATTATGGTATCACATTTAACTTCTCTCTCATTTTGTTGCTTTTACCGCTAGTATGGGGCTTTGTGTAAACAATAGCATGTATGGGAATTATTATTGAAGAAAGGAAGCCATTGATAATACAATAGTTGTAAGCTTAGCACTTAACAGAATCCCCGTACCAAACGCTGTCCTTCAATTTGTCCTTTGCTTATTTCTCTTAAGTGTCTGCTGTTTGCCTGGTGTCTGCTCGTATATTCTATACCCTGTTATTAGGGGCCCAAATCTCTGGGAACTAGCAGGGAAATATTACACACACACGCACGCACACACGCACGCACGCACACAAACACTATGCACTAACACTTGTGAAAAATTTAACACAGCAGATTTTTTTTATTTTTTACCTCCCAGTCTTGTCCAGTTGGAGCTCATTGCTCTCGTCACTTTGCCACCGCATTTTTTTTTACGTAAACATTGTTTCTCTTGTAGTGTAAACAAATGTGATCAGGTGATGTAATAATTAAAGCTTGTTTGCAGTTTCACTACTCTCACTTTAACTGTTAGTCTAGTTGGAGACATGCTGAACCATGTGATAAGTCCCTTGAGGTCAATGTGCGCCAAGAACAAAAATGTTTAGAAACAAGCTTCCAAGAGTCATAGATTCAAGGATTTTATTATGATATGATTATTGTAGTCACTTATTATTTTAAAATATTAATTATTAGTTATAATAACAACAAAAGTTAAATAATAGTAATCATAGTAGTTCTTAGTTATTAGTGTTATAATAATGATAACTATTTACCTCGGCACGTCATTATAACTCAACTTTATTGGCATTATTATTACACATTATTCGTCCCAGCGCTTAGCTCATATGTATATCTATACCTAAACCCCACCCTCTCGACAAAGTGTTGCAACAAAGCTATGATTTAGTTTGATCTTTGGAAAGGAATCTGGATTTACACGAGTGTCAGGAAATGTTGGGACATGTGCTTTCCCATCTGTATTTATTCATGTGTCTGTTTGTTTGGAGCCACGTTAAGCTTTAGTGCAGTGTACACAGGAGCATTTGCTCCATTCCAGCAGTGAAAGTGTTTTATAGTCCTAATTTTAAAAAGCTAGCCTACTGCGACGTGGCATTTTCAGCCCTCCGCCTCTCTAGACCCTTAAGTAAAGAAACTTAAACGTTTTCTTACGAAGTATGTCAGCAGTTCCATTCGTCTGTCTTTTCAAACGGACGGCACACTGTGTGGATTCTATAGGTTTGATTTTAACTGACTCACTTCTGTTGCTGACAGCTGTTGAGTTGTTGTAAATTGATTGGCCGCGCGCACGCACGCACACACGCGCACACACACACACACACACACACCCCTACTCATAACCAGAATGGTTTGACGACCAAACTGTTTCTGGTGAAACCTTTAAATTTTTTAAAAACATCTTTATGCCGTATAGTCATGTAACATCTGACCAAATTGTGATGGTAAAAGTCATTCATATTGGTGGAGGGCTGGTTTTCTTTTACGTAAATATGTTCCATAGCTAGCCCTACATGTGTACATATGTATGTGTTGTTTCTAGTAGGTTGGTCAAGGGAGAAAGAATTAAAATATGAATGTGGAGTCAGTATGCAGTACTTTTATTGCTGCGGCTAACTGGCTTTTAACCTAAATGCATTTTATAAACTCAAATCAGTTGAGACAAAAGCTGAAGTTAATAAAAATGTAGTATTCTAGTTGACACTGAGCTAGCAGTGGAAAGGTGCCAACATTTTCTCAGGAAATACATACGTAGAGGTTTTTGTGCCCGATATGAAAACGTACCAGGCAGTTAACATTGGCAGCTTCGATCATAGTAGAATGCTAATGAGTGTCCATAGCAATGGTGATTTTCATAGGTGTGTTATAAGTGATGTATCGCTGCTAGTTAGCCATGATACAATACCATGCACGATGCTATTTTTATTATAGAACCTGGAGTGGTTTTGTTAATACAACACCTACACGAACCAACACCTAATTGTCAACACCTACACGAACCCTGACAGGATGTTGTGCCAGTACAGGGTGTACAAGGGTTTCTCTTTGGCATTTACTGTCTGATTGATGCTGTCTGCACAGTGTTGAGAGATAATATGGACAACGTGTACACAAAGATCACCCACATGTAAATGTGTACAGGTAATATATACAGTCAGCTACTGCACATATGTTGGATGGGTGAACTTGTTAATCACAGCATTTAGTTAGAGTAGATTTTCAAGTGATTGAATATTAATAGATTGGGACGGAACCCTCTCTGTGTGTGAAAAAAATTAATATTCAATATTTTTGTGAAGCCAGTCACATGACTACAGTTCTTTATGGAAAGTTAATGTAGAGCTCTTGAGCCTCCAGTGACACTATGAGCTTTTTCAACAGATTGAATAGTTATGCTTTAAAATGCCAAGACAACTGCAGAGTCCATTTCTAGTTTTTTAAATGTTTTCTTTTGGTTTGGAATTTGTATTAATGCTTGAATTTATTTCATAAGCATTCTGACTGCTGAATAACTTATTAAGTTGAACAAGCACCTACTGAAGTGGCGCAAACTCCACTGTATCCACATACTGACAGCTGTATGACTGCTCCACAGCTGGCTATGCTTTCATAAGTTGGTTCTCCGGGTGAAATGGAATTCACTCACTCACTCATCCGGTCAGCACTTTGGGAACGGTGGGCTGCAGTTGGATTTTTAGGATCTTAGTGTCTTTGATGTCTCTACATGAGGACACATACACACACAGAGAGCGTTTGGACAGTTGGTTAATGAACTTTGCCCTCAATTGCTCTGTATGCCATTATTTTAGTAGGTGGGACAGCTGTAAGTCACTCACCCAACGTGTGTCCATGTAGGCGCCATGCTGGCTGAGTCATTATACTTGTGACAGTGGGGAGCTTTAAGATGATTTGTATACAGGGTTTGCATTAATGAAAGATGTATATAATCTTTATTTTTTTAAATTAAAATTTTAAAAATTTAATTGAATTTTTATTTAACGACAAAATCATTGGTACGCCTGGATGTACAGCATGGATAGACATCTCTGTAAACTGTGCATTATAACTGCATCTTATAACTAGGGCTTGTCTACCATTATAAGAACATTTGCTTGTTATTTTTTTCCCCCACAGATGACACAACAGTCATTACATTACACTTTATATTAAATGATCTACAAAATAGGAAGTAAACATAGCACAGACTGCAACACTTACAAAAAAATTATATTACTATAAATATATATAATAAATACATAAGGAAATGTTGTCATTATTTTATTTTAAATTATCTAGAAGAAATTGTGGAACACAATATCATGAATCATATCGCTTTGTTTAAAGAGTGTATTATTACAACCCACGCAGCCACTAGGAAAACATACAAAATTCCCTGGTGTCTTCCCGGGATTAAAGCCACCAATTTACCCCAGGTATTATACGGCTAAATAAAAAATTGTAAAACAGATTTTTCAAAATACAATTTAATTGTTCAATAAATATGTTGAAGATATAAGGACCTAAACGATCGCGTCCTGATATGGTCCGATTAACCGGACTCGACTGTATTTATGATTTATAAAATAATTCGGAAATTGTGTATTGGTGTTTTTTTTTATTTTGCCAGTATGTTTCTTGGATTTGTTCCAACTCTACAAGTAAGATTGCGTTGGTGGAACGATTTTAAACATCCACCACAATTAGTGAAAAAAGCCTGATCTGACCAATTTAATGGAAAATGTACACTGTTCAGAGTTTACACAACTTTTGCAGGTTTGGTGATTTAAGAAGTGCACATTTTTCAATTCCGATGTTTGAATGATTGTTCTCTGTTATTTACTGTACAGATGATTAGTAAAGTAGAAATGCATAAACTAAAAACTTTGGGTTCACAACCCACTGATTAAGAACCCCTGATTTTGAGCTTAACTTGTCGTTATGGTTCTTTCGTAAGCTCATTAGCTGGTCTCTGGTCGATATCTTTCCTCCTGCCAAACTACAAGTTGTTAGTTCTGGTTCTGGTGTGTTTGGTTGCAAGCAGCTGTTGTCAGCTGGCGATCCCAGCTGTCTCTAACAGTAAGTGGAGCTACTGCAACTAGCCTTGCTCTTTACTCCCCCTTACACATACACACACACTCACACAGTCTCGGGCTGCTCCGGGTTCCCTGTTTGTTCCTGATGGATGATCACTCTCTGAGCTTGCTGTCTCCTGCGACACATAGACTAAGCTTTTTTCTCGTCGTTTAGACCCTCATTGCTTTTTGTGCTACATATTAATTCGCCCCTTTTTCCATGTAGGGAGAGAAGAGATCCACAGCCCATCAAAACATGTCTCGTACCTTTTACATGGAGGTCAGTATTGAGTGGCTAATTGGACTGTTATAAGCTACGTAATTATATGTGAACTATGTTTAAATTAAACATCAGCCGGACTCCTGCTTTTCCAGCGGATGGCACTGTTTAGCTCCTTTCACACTCATTGTTGGTGTCATTTACCTAATGGGCAGTAGGTTACTCAGAGCTGGACAAAACACAAGACCAGCTTTCTGGACGAATCCTGGCTTTCAAAGGAACTGAAATCATGTATCTATCAATAATTGATCAGGTTTAACAAAATTAAGGTGCGATACTCTTCAGCAGAGAAACTATACAAAAATAACTGTGTCGTTCAAATAAAAACAACCCTGTTGTATTACATTTATACCACTAACTTCATCAAGGCTGACTGGCTATAAGCATATAGACTTCTGAAACATCTACATGAATAATAGTCATTACATCTTTAGCCTTCATTTTAACAGTCACAGCTGTTATATCGTGTTACCTAATATATTTTTTCTACGGAGTAATCACAGAAAAGTACACATCAACTGGCTGTTGCTAAAAACCTGTTCACTGTTAAATGCCCGACTAGATTGCTGGGTAACTTTACTATTAAAAGCAAGGACTTGTCTGAGATGTCTGGTCTAGAGTTTCTTCCACTTTTAACTGACCTACCAGGACCTCCATCAGGAGTGAATTTTTGCATTAACTGCATGTTTTTGCAAACTCTGGATCTTCTGTTCTGAACTCGTTATCCACACAGATACGCAAAAATGCAAGACTTTTTAATGGGCTTCATGGTTTGTCTGTTATAACTGGTGTCAACAAAATTTGCATCTGTACTCCTAGTACAAATAATAAATACTCTGGGTTTAAATGTTCTTATTGTTTTTCTGGAGTAAAAGGTTTTAAAGCTGATACTCATTCACTCAATTCTTGGTTCTGGACTGTAAGAGGCTAATATTTCTCATTTTGCTTTTATTCGTTTGTGTGTGAGTTTATTTGTAGCTTCCCGGCGGCACACAGATGATTGAATCGGTAAAATATTTGTTCCCATAGGCAGCACCCTGCTAGAACACGGAGGAAAATCAAATTCTAGGTGAGAGATTGGGTTTGTGTGGGAAAGCGATAATCTCCTGTGAGAGGGGCTGTAAATACAGACATAGAGGGAATTTCCTGGGCTGGTGTGCATTTCTTGGCAGTAAAATAAAATAATGACCTGTATTTTTGAAATCTCGTTTTGAACCATGAGCAGGCTCCCGTCCCCAATGACTTTTACACGATCTCTGACCATGTGTGACCCCTCAGCTTCGTGGTGCTAACGGCTGAGCCCTGTAGAGTCATTGCCTGCAGATTAGCATCAAGCCGGTAGTATAGTGGTTAATCTGGCGCCTCACAGCATTGTGATTCCCCGGTAGGACAGTCCAGAGTTTTTTGCGTGATCATGTTCTCCCCACGCCTGTGTCAGTCTTTGCTTTCACAGTCCAAAAACATGTAGTCAGGTTAATTGGAGATGGTCCTGTGCGTCTGTGTATGTATGTGTGTGTCTGTATCCTCTATACTGATTGGCAACCTGTTCAGGAGTTTAGTGTATTTGCCCAGTGTGTCCCATCGTGACCCTAAACAGGATTAAGCTGTGATAAAAGTAGATAATGAATGGATTTACTATCACTTTTTCATTCCCTTCCTTCCTTACTCACACATACATTCAGGTACGTGTTCATTTCCTCATTTGCCCACTCTCCCATATTTTGCATAATCACGCTCAATCATCCATTCGCTCCCTCCCTCACTTCCTTGCTTCCTCAGTCACTTACATACTCACATATTCACTTTCTTACTCATTCACTCGCTCCTTTAATTATTTAATCACTCCTCCTGCTGTCTCTCTCCTGGTCTCTTTCTCTCACTCAACTCTGTTAAGCTTCTTTGTGTTGTAGATGTCATGTATAATGCTCTATACACATAATTTTTTCTCACCTACTCATTTACACACGTTTTTTACTCACCTCTTCCGTCCCTCATTCCACTCACTCATATCATTTTGGCACGACAGAAAGTCATCAGGTTGTAGCTTGGTGGTTCTAGTACTGTACTAGTAATCAATAACAGATTGCTGGATTAAAGCCAACCCGGCCATGTTGCTGCTGTTGGGGCCTTGAGCGAAGAAATTAACCTTCTATTCTGTCTGTGTAATAAAACCGTAATGTATTTCATTTAGTGATAAAAGCGTCCACTAAATGCAGAAAAAGTGGATGCCAATCTAATTACTTATGTAAATATAATGCTATAGCGGTAATGCATGTCTATTTTAAACTCGACTAAAATCCAGGTTGCTTTAGAAAGAGCAAGAAGACAAATCCCACATCAAGCAGGTTCAATACAACAGTGAGAGAGGAAGAGGAGCGTTATTAGGAAAAAAGCTGGTGCGGAAGAAGCAACAGAAATCCTCTCACTGTTACTGGTCAGCGTCTACATGTACACACCAGTATAATTATGAGATTCTCTTCACTTCAGAGGCAGATTAACATGCTTCCTGTGCGCACGCACGCACGCACGCACACACACAGAGCCCGCCCGTTACACTATACAGCTGTGAGACAGACAGAGAGTAGAAGGAGTTAGAGGGAGCAGATCGGGAGGGATGGGTATACACAATTACACAGACTCATTCACATGACACACACACACACACACACACACACACACACACACTTTTGGTATCTTACTCCTAGTACTGCTTCAAGTTCTAGGACAAGTTTTTTCACAGATAAGTGCAGCGCTATCATGTTAACTTTATCGTAATACCATTCAATCCAATTGTTGATTTTTTTTTCGACCCTTTCTGGCGCAACTCTCCCTATTTGTCCTAGCCACGCAATGCGATTGTTTGTGCATCATACAGGGCAATTCAGTTTCCAACGACTGGTTGTTGCGATTGGTTGATCGGTTAGTAGATGACTAATGGATTTTTATCTCATTTAAATTTTTTTCTCATCTGTTTTTTTTTTCATGTTAATGAATGTTCTCTTTTCATTTCTAAAATGCATCCCCTATTGAAAGATATGCTTTTTCTCAATGAGTCTCCAGTGATCGGTCAGCGCCACTCAAAAAAGAGACGAGTAATAAAATAGTTTTCAAGAACCAAGCGTTTTATATCGGCCTAAGTGTAAAATGTTGTTTGTTCATTTCTCAAATCTTCATGAACTAAACTAAATGTTTAGATTAGACCCTGCTCTTATTCTGTGCCCTTAGGCATATGTTGGAATTTTATCTGTTATATTTTTGCTATTGTTTTAAGTACATTTTATTGTGTATGGATTGTCACATACACAAGAAATAAAGTGTTAATACATTTCGATAAATATACCTCTTTGCATCATAAGATAATTCAATCATTAATAGTTTTTCTTTCTGCCTTGCTTTTATAGAATAATCTGTTATAATAGATTATATTGTTATCTGAAACTAACAGTATTGCTAAGCGAACAAGGTCCATAAATCTAATAAAGTCACACGACTGAATAAACCTTTGTTGTTGTTTGTTTACTATGTTGGAGAGTCAATATTTGCTCTTCAATCTGGTTTACATTTTGCTTTAGTGCTGCATTGTTATGACAGTTTATTGAATAAAATGAACTTACATGACATATTAGATTAGATTAATTAATCATGGCAGCCCTTAAATGAACACACACATTTATAAACTTAAACTTCATTTTATAGTAATGTCTGGTCTAATCCTAGATAATGAAAAGTTTGCTATGAAGGGCATACTTACTAAATCAAGTTGAATTGTGAACTGGCACTTCCTTTACCTCTGCAATGACCTGGACATCACTGTAAAGATCAAATTGCCCAGTGTTAGTGGGACGAGCTCATTTCAGACCGTCTCTCTCTCTCCAAAACAGTTGTTTGTTTGTGTGTGTATGTGTAGAACCGTGGATGGGCATCAATCATTAAATCATCAGAGCATCTCCATGTTTCATACCTTGGTTTGTTATTTATACAGTTGTGCATACTTCATTTCCAGACGCGTTCTCTCTCTATGAGTCACAAGTTCTAGTTCAGGCCAGACCTGATCCTGCCAAAGTGAGCACTGATCCAGTCTGGTAGGAGCATATGAGTAACTTTTCCAGCTCACCCCTAACCACCGGAGCCACTGAATCACAGAAAGCAAGTGCCGGAGCAGAAGGGCCAGTTCAGTCGGGTCACGTTTAATTTCCTGTTAAATCTGAATCTGATCCAAAGTCTGAGCTGCAGTTAGCATTGTTTATTATACAGGAATTACAATTCATTATGGTTATATGTATAAATGTGGTCATTGTGTTGCTGGTGCTTTTATTCCTTTATTTCTTATGTGTGAATCTTCTTATTCAGGATTTCGCCGGAATGAAGACATGAAAGCAATAGAAGTTTTAACTATCCTTAAGGAGAAAGTGGCCTTTTTGTCAGGTGAGTGATGGATTATGTAATGTTTCTCAAGCGTGGATGTTGTTTGACACGTGAGGGTTGTGATTTGTTTGCAGGCAAATGAACCGATTGCATTTTGAACATGGCGCATAGATTTATTTATCATTTTCATGGGTTGGCTTAGTGGTCAGCATTGTCACCTCACAGCAAGAAATCCCGGGTTTGATTCCTGGGTCAGGTGTCCCAGGGGCTTTCTGATTGTCGTTCTGTCCACCAGACAGTGACAATCGGTCCTCCTCATTTTCTCATGTTGCAAGCTTGTTTAGGCACTAAAAGTCGGATGATGGAAGAGATTATGCACTTTAGCTTCACCCCAAAACTGCATACAGGAAAAACCAGAAACGTCTCTGTGGCTCTGCAAACACTCAAGGTCACGAGACAAACAGATAACAAGTACAGACAAGAAAATATGACAAGTTTTCATTGAGATAGGAGTCTGTCAGGTGTGTGTCTGCTGTAGCCACAGGGATGAATAACCCCCAGAGAGGAAGCCTCAACCAATCACACCGGCTTTATTTTAGAACAATGCTCACAGTCCACATGTGGGAATGTCTGGCCATTCTAGTGCTTCTTCATGCCAGCGGATGAAACGGTCGATCCTGTAAGCTGGAATCTGGCAGCTTCAGCAGTTTATTGTTGTTGTAGATCCGCTGGGATGTCCTGCTTGAGCTGATTTCTTCTGCTCTGGTTGCTGCTGAGCGCACGGCATTTTTAAGTAGCAAGGAAAGAAGTAACTGAAGCAATTAGTGGCTACAAAAAGATCAAAACGGGCTTAAATCTTTAATCCTTTATATCCGTGTTGTTCCAATATTCTCCTTATGTGGCCTCGGTCAGGATGCTGCATTGTTTTAACTTTGTTTTCTTTACTTTATTAGTGCTGCAATAACATATTTCGTTAAGTGATAAACATGTTTAGTGTATTGTGTATAGTTGGTGATAACATTTATTGCAAAATTATCAAATTAAATTCTACACACAGGAGTAGGTTAGTTTTCAGTTGGACACGCAGCGATATCTATTTTATCTGCTATTTGACATCAGCTAACAAACTAAACTGCCATTTGCACAGTGCCGTTATTTATTCATGAATGTAAAATGTTGAGTTTGATCTGCTTCAGAACACAGAGAATGCTCAGGTAGTCGTGTCCTGCCTCTCTTAGTTAAAATCTTACATCCGATTTGTCAGATTCTCGTTTGCTGTTTGACTTAAATTAAAGAACATTTTTTCTTAGAAGAACACAAACATCGGAGTAAGTCAGACTCATTTCAGTCAGTACCGCTCTCGGACATATAAAGAAACGAAGAAAATGTGTTTACATTTGTTTGATAATAGATTAGTGGTTTTATCTATTATGCCTGTATTTCAGTTAAGGAGGGTTAAATGAAAATGATCAGAATGCTCAGATTGCGTGACGCGGGACCGTGGGAAACATTGCTGTACAGTACGTTGTACAGCGGCACGGTGGTCACCTTTCTTACTGCCTAAAAAGTTTATTACAGTCTTGTCTTATTTTGAAAAATGATTCGTGTAACACGGGGGCAGCCAGATGTCATGAGTATTTAGTTTTGCAAAGGTAAAAATAGCAAAAAAATAGGTAGTCCATGTCTTGGAACTTTAAAAATGCTTTTAATAAAAAAAATAAACTCCAAAAACATCATGCTTTAGAAACTATTTTTTTTGTTATTGGTGTATGAATAGTCTTGGATTTTTATGTTTATTTAGATTTTTTTTTTCTTTAGTCGACTTTAGTCTACAGGGAGTGTAAGTCAACACACTATCTCGCTACCTATCTATTCGTTTATCGTCCGTTTTCCCAGTTCCTGGGGACGTTAATGTTTGGAGCAGAGTTTTTACGTCCGGATGCCCTTCCTGACGACAACCACCAGTAAGTGGTGGGAACTTGTGAGACTACTGGAAATTTTCACATTTCCGAACAACCTAGTGCATGTTTTTGGACTGTGGGAGGAAACCGGAGTACCCGGACGAAACCGGAGTACCAGGAGGAAACCCACGCTGACACGTGGAGAACATGCAAACTCCTCACAGAAAGTCCCCAGCCCGACCTGGGGATCGAACCCGGGACTTCTTACTGTGAGGCGACAGTGCTAACCACTCAGCTCCCGTGCTGCCCTAAGTCAACACACTACAACAAACAAATGTCAAAACACAGTACACTAGGGAGTGTAAGTCAGCACACAACAACAAACAACTGGATAATTATACATATGTTTAAACTAACGTCTTTAATTTCTGTTGGTCCTTTGGCACTCCATGACTGAATTCTCCCTAAAAAGCGTTCGGACACTACGGTCTATACAATTTTACTACCAATTCCATAATCTGTTTTGAATTCTTGTTATGTCTATAAGGGGTGTGGAGCACATGCATGGACTTTTATAACACAAGTATGTGAGTTACGTTGGTGCCTGTGCAGAAACATTTCACACCCGCTTGTGCATCACAGAGGGTGTGGTAGTATACAGCGAATCAAAATAAAGCTGCTGTTCATCTAAATGTCAATTCAGTCTTCTCACAGTCCGCTAGGCTAGTGTAAAAGCATAACATGACTGCTTTTATAATAAACAATCCCAAAAAATGAATTCGGTATCCTCAGCAAAACAAAAACAGCAATTCAAAAAGCTTTTCTTTCCAACAGTCTCCGAGTCTCATTATTTCTCCTGCTGTATTTGTTGTGAGCAAACACTCGAGGGAACATCCAGTGTTTGTGCATGTTTCTAAACAAAGAGGTGTGACGGGGATTGATTCTGGACCGGGAAGCTAACAAAAAACATCATCTGTAAAAGGAAGTGTTCCACAGATTATGCATAATTAAATGACCCATGACATTGCTTCTGATGCTCCACATTAGGCTTTTTAAAATGAAAGTAGACTCTTGACTTAAGAACTTTTTGGGTTACAGACATTTTTCTACAATGTTTTTTGGACACTAAAGGAGACGTGATTTAACATGCTAGCACGTTGTACCACCTTGAATGGCTTTGCTCGCTCAGTAAGTGTTTGAATGACATGGTTAATAAGGTAGCGTCCTATTACAATCCTCTCTGCTAAGGAAGCTGACGGCTACATACCTGATATATACAGTGAGGAAACATTCAGACAGCTGACAGTTTAGTGTTCGTTATATGACTGAAGAATTTGATCTATACTCAGAGTGAGAAGAAGCTGGTAGGAAAGCATTAAGGATAAAAAATTTATGATGGCGTATGGTAGAGCACACATACTGTCTCGAAATGATAAGATACTGCAATACATCAGTACTGTTTATTGCATATTACAGTAATGCATATTTCAAATTAAGTTTATTAAGAAAGTTTTGGGGCATTTTTTTGTATTTATTACAAACATATTTGAAAATTTAGGGAGCTGTGTACATAGGCATCATGTGCATGCACCCAAGAAGTCTCATCTCATCAAATGTTTTGAATGTTAGCATAATAGTGTTATCATAATAATGAAACTTAATATTATTGCTAAGTGGAATAATCTGTCATACGAGGGGATGATTTATCAGAACTTGATCTTGTCCAATAACTGTTTATGTAGACAGTTAGGCTGTGAGTCAGCTCACTACATTGATCACAATATAAGATAATATTTCTATAAGGAATATACAATTTAACATTTTGATTTATGACCAGCCCTTTAGAAGCAGGGTTCTACTGTGGTCATTCATCTTGTCCTTCATTATTCCAGAACATATTGGTTAAGATAAGAAAACTTTTTAGATAGATAGATTGATCGACCAGTATTGACACCACAATGAGTGCAAGAAGGTCTTGTGAATGGTCTTCATTGTGATTGGTCCAGGTTGAAAGAGGTGCAGGCCAAGTGAACAGGAGATACTAAATTCTTCATGACATTCTTCGTTTCATTAAAGACTTGAACTGTTTTTCTAAAGAGTCTTTTCCCCCCCACAAACAATACAAGAAAAGGCTGAAATGTGAAGCGACGTTTCTTTTTGTCTCTTACCACTTTGGCCCCCCAAAACTTGTCTGCTTTATTTCTTTATATATTTTGCATTGAGTGTTGGGGCATAGAGGGTGAAACGACCACTTAATTATTGCCTAAAGGTTAGCACAACTCTCGAAATAAATAAGAAACCCTTTTCATATTTCTGAGTGTGTGAGTTTGACCAAAATTAACAGTATTGGTATTTTATTCTAGGTCTTATTTTAGTTAATAAAATGAAACAACAATGCTAAGTTTTACCAAACATAAACTATTGAATTTAAAAACTATGAAATTTCGTTCTCAATTGTGGTGGTGGGATCACATGTATTTAAAATGAAAGGGCTATCTCAGTACACTGAAGTGTCCACATACTTTTGTCCATGTATTACATATCATCTTTTGATTAGCGGTTAACCGTTTAACTAACCGTTTTCCCTCTCACAATCCTTTTCTTCTCCACCAGGTGGCAGAGACAAACGCGGTGGTCCAGTTTTAACATTCCCATCACGTACCAATCATGACCGAATACGACAGGAGGACCTGCGCAGACTCATTGCTTATCTGGCTGGAATCCCCAGGTACTCACGCCTTCTCTGTCATCTCTCCATAACGTAGCCATTATAAAGCGCTAACACGCTGTGTTCTCATTCGCTGCATTATGATAGTGAGCATTTTGATAGTTTCAACGTGTTCTCGCTGCGCTGGTGCGTTCGCAGAGGTGCCGATGTGGTGCAGGTTGCGCTGCTTCTGTGCTACCTAGACTGTGTGGTGTAGAAAGCAGTCAAAAGTGCTGATGAGCAGAACCACTCTGTTGCATTATGGGACTTGTAGCACAGCATTTCTGCTTTAATTAAACGGCGATTAAAGATGCTCTCTGATGAAAAACATGTCTTACCTTCATTACCTGTTAAAATTGCTTTCCCGTGCTTTTGAATCTGGATGACATGATTAGTCTCATCACATTAATCAACGTCTTGTTTATCATCTCTTCTTGTATACTAGTGTGACACGGCTCTGTTAATGTAACATTATTTCATGTATATGGAGTTCAAGGTGAGAGCAACTATAAAATCATAGATAGATTGTTGGCTGACAAAGACTCATTGATTCCAAATGATGTTATGACCGATCATTCGAAAAGCTACTTTGGATCAAATTGTCGTCCAGTGAACGTGCAGACTAGAACATCGGATCTTCGGAAGAAATAGGCTCGAACTCGAGTCCTGTTTTCTTCAAGATCACCAGATTGCCCTGGTGTTGGACCTGCTTGTGATAGACCTCTAACAGATACTACACAATATCTTCTGATGTCTTCTTGGGGTTTATATCATACCGAGTCAAATCTTTTTGAATTTCTGTAGAAGATGAATGTCTTTATTGCTGCTTAAGTGGTGCAGTAGGAAAAACAAACTCGTGCAACAGCTGGGATCGCAACTACATTGGATCGAGTCTCAACTTTGCCTCAGCCACATGGTGATTGTTTAATTCGATATGTTTGAGATCTCAGCATTGGTGTACTAGATTGTTGGTCGGTTTTTGATATTCAATGGGGCTTTTAGCACCATTTGACACACACAGCCAGAGCTGATCCACGATGTACTCATCTAGTGTCTTGTGTGGTGTAGGTGATGAGAGGCATTTAGCCACTGTCCACCTGTCAGAGGGGGTTTGATTAGTTTCCTTAAATCAAGACGAGTCAGCATTAGTGGAAAATAAGTTGGATGCACTACAGTAGTGGGTAATCGCGCAATAAGTGTAGAGGGAAATACCCTTTTCCATATATTTTAGATTGTTAGGAACCTGGGGTCCGCATACCTGGAGTTAAGGGCCATGCTAAAAGACTAAATAGTAGCTGCATAGAAAACCCATCTAATAGCCCAGAGCTTTACCTAAAAGCACCAAATCGAACCCGAACAGACAATTTTGTGCTGGGATACATGAAGAAGATCTAGTTGGCAAACCTGTAATAATAAAGTGAAAGGTGGCATGTGCATAAATAAGAGCGTGGGCCAGACCCAGAGAGGTCCAGTTTTGTCCAGCAGACCTTCCTCCTTCTCAGCTTTATCGCCTTTTCTTCTCAGCTCTGTTCCCCACACCCACACAGTCTAACCAGAGAGACTGATCAGGAGTATCTGAGCAAATCCTATGGGATGGAGGGGGTTGAGAGAGAGAGAGAGAGAGAGAGAGGAGTGACAGAGAGCAAATGCAGAAAGAATTGGGGAGGGCGGGTGAGGGAGGCTTGAGTGAGTGGGTGGGAGAGGGAGAGAACGTACGGGAGGAAAACAGTGTCGCAGTTACCCAGGCGATGTGTGCATCCACTGACGGCATGCTGGGTGGTCCGCTAGCCTTCGTTTCTCCATCCTTACGTGCTGATCCGAGAGATGATTGAGTGATACAGTGTCTGATAGTAATGCCACAGATCGACAGTCAGTGATGGGTGGACAGGAAGTGGATGCAGGGTTTGATTGACAGATAGATGCTACATACAGGTATCTAGTAGTGTTCATCTAACAGATTCGTATCATTCACATTAGCAAGCTGGTTGCTACAGGTAAGCAATATTTATTTTCAATATTACTTTGGCTTTTTCTCCTTCCAGCAATCCTGAATGTTGTTGTTCTGTGTTGTCGCATCAATGGTTCATAACATCTAGAATCTGACCAGCGCACAGTCCAGTTGCTTTACTGTGAATCTGATTCTATGTAATGCATGAGTGCTTGGATACATTATGTAACGCGCAGGATTAAAGCTCATGCATTGATTTGTCGCC
>JAOUQU010069148.1:0-16552 GCA_028566735.1 Ammoglanis amapaensis
AGTGTAGCAGAGCCTGGATTTGAACCCCCAACCTTTGGGTTCCCAGCCCAACGCTCAACCCACTAGGCTACACTGTCTATTATTGAACCATACCTTTTTTTTCTTAAAAAAAAATTGATTACGTCAAGTTTCTGTGTCTAACCTGGGAGCGTTGCTAACAAATATTGAAACATGCCAATACACAATCATTTTTTTCAAGAACTAAGACCGCTGCACAATGTATAAACGTTAGTAAGCACATTCATTATTGTGGGAGTTTGACGACTAACATTTAATTAATGTTAACAAAAATGCGTTGTTGTACATCATTGCAATGCTTACTAGCTGGTGTAGCAAGCTTAAAAGTTAGATACAAATCGGTGTATGTTAAAAATAATGAGCCCATGTGATCACGCAATAGCCCACATATAACGCAGAAGTTTGTGTATAAGCGTGTATAATAATGCGTGTATAATTACGTTTAAAAATTATATCGACAAGGAGAAAATACATGAATTTGAGAAGCCACTGATTCTGAAAAGCAAATCTTTGGGGTACTGTAGCCATGAGTTCAGTATTACTTCAGAAAAGCATTGTCTAGTGGAAATGTATGTGATGAGCTGACGGGTTCATGGTTCAGCTTGTTTTTTTGGGGGAAAATGGCTCATGTTAAATGTCATGTAGGTTGTTGGCTGAGGTTTCTCATCAAATTACTGTAAGTTAGGTCGTGTCCATCTTGATAAACACTACTGCTTTTGTGTAAAGCTCTGAAACTGAAGCATAACACCGCTTTGGATGATGAAAATTAACCTTTGGTATTGTTTTTTACGAGGCAGCACTGGCTTTGAAGATATGATTAGTAAACCAAGAATGTTAAACCTATTTGATCTGAGCAGGTTGTGTGTGGATCGGTCTCTTTTCTGAACACTGTTCCTTTGTCTACTGCTTCATTGACTCTCCACAAAGGCTGTTCTTTGATTCTTTTTTGATTAGTCATGTAACTATAGCCCCTATCTACAATGTGACTTGGATAAATAATTGTTTCTAAGAAGTAAATGAATTGAATCGAAGTTAACAAAAACTAAGCAATGAAATGTCCATTTATTTCTATGGAATTTGCAAGCTATACCAAAAATACCCTGTGTGGCACCAGCACCACCTGCTGTTTTGAAGAGAATATTGATTCGCAAAGTTTGATCCTTATCTCTGATAGTTTTTCTGGCGTCTGTTGGTATGTTTTTGCTCTGCAAGCGCCGCCAGCTTCCGTTTCTCCTGGCATCACGCCGATGGTTCAGATATGCAGCTCGAGGTGATGGGGAATCTATCTGAGATATGTGTGATCTGATATGCCTCAGTTTGCCTCGCGAGATCAATCTGTCGTCAACTAGGGAACTGAGCTGATGCATCTTCGGTCGTTGTGTCAGTAGCTCTCTTATTACACAGCACCGACTGTGTACTGACCAGTGATTGGCAGGGCTGACTGGGGGTGAGGGGGGGTTGCTTTTGATAATTTAGGCAACTACTGCTACTGCTGTGATTGGACAGGTTTAGTTTAGCACTTGTAAGGAAAAAGTTGCCTGTTCAAGCCTTGTTACCTTCAGGTTGCCACTGTTGTTCCCTTGTGCAGGGCCCTTAACCTTTAATTGCTTGGATAAATGCTGCTGCTAAATACTGGCAATGTAAAATATGTCTTTTAGCTTTACTCCTCATATCTTACTGGTGATTGTAAGCTGTTTACTCCCCTGTGCCCTTATAAAACAATTGTTTTCACTGGTTTCTTTGAAAGTATATGGAACAGTAGTCTTGTCAGAGGTGCAAAAAGACCTTGGTGCCACTTAAGCTGAGAGAATATTATTATAGGGTCTAAGAAATGGGGGGGGGTACTAAACATCCATTTTTTCTGACTTAAAGCAAACACTACAATGTACTGGTTTCTGTATCTTGCTGGTTCGATATCAGTTTCTCGATTTAACCTGGCTGCATGTTATTGGACTATAAGAGGAAACCAAAGCACCAGGACTAAACCTCTTTAGATACACAATAGATAGATGGCAGTTATGTTACTGCCGTCCTTGCTTACTTGCTTTTAAAAATATTGGTTAAAGAACTGAGTTTGTGATCCTAAGGTTGCCCGTTCGATTCTGAGAGACGACCGGTTATGATGGAAATGCCCCTGAGCAAGGGCTGAATCTGTGTGCTCATTGCTGCCCTCTAGTATGTGTATGTGCACAGATTGGGTTAAATGCGAATGTAATATTCTGTGTGTAAATAGCACAGTGGTAAAAAGCATATTCTAAAAACATCTGTTTAAATACTACCAGTCTTCTAATAACATTCATATCAAAAACATTTACGGACACTCAGCTGATTTTTAAACATTGTACACACATCCAATAAATGAAAGGGTTATTTGGCCAAGCAAGTCTCATTGGGGGCTGTCAGATGACTCTGCCGCCATAATGCCTTCACCAAAACCCAGCTGAAATGATGTGGGATTAATTGGACCTCGGCGTGAAGGCAAAACCAGTCAAACGATGTCTGGGAACTTCTTCAGAACTTTTGATAACCAGTCCGACTGGCTTCCCATGAAGACACATTGAGAGAACGTCAATGCCACGTGTAAGGCGGTCGTCAAGACAAAAGATTTATACTTTTATGAAACATCTGTTTAATTGTTTGCTGTGATGCGACAGTGCTAACCACTAAGCTGCTGTGCCGCCCAAAGTTTTTAATGAGCGAGATCATAACAATCCATGGTATTATAATCTCTGAATAATGACTGTAATGCCCATTTGGTCTGAGAGACTCTCCCTTTTCATGTTTTCACGACACGCCTCTTTTTGCCTCTAACCAATAGTCTGTGGAATTTGCTAAGCTTCCATGTGCACAAGACGAACAAAGCCTCCACGTGAAAGCCGTGGCTGTTCGCTTTCTCTGCTCATTTTGTTCGTGCAATGCTCACTAACGCGATCTCCCGGCCTTTAGAATGATGGGCGTCCAAAGAAGGTGCGTCCTTAGTTAGTACTGGTAGTGTGTAGTGACTGTGTTCAAGTGCACAAGGCATAAACATTTGGGACAGGATTTGTTTAAAGTCTGGATAGTTCAGCAAGCAAAACGAGCAACATCTTTTGACTTGAATCTTTCGCAAACTCCTTGAGCACTGGGCACATCTCAGTCCGTTTGGTAAAGCTGTGCCTGTCTTTAATCCGTCAGTGTTCTTCACATGAGGGTTTTCAGAGCTCTAGTATCGTCGCTGAGTGGAGAACGCTGGGCTCAGCTCAGTGTTTGTATGGGAATGACTGGTGCTGCAGTGTTTTATTTACACAATACCAGAAATTTGCAGTGACTCAGTAAAGAACAAAGAGCGGCGGGTTCATTTCTACAAAACATCCTGATCTGCCCCGGCTCCTCTAATCCTCCTGCCCTAATCCTCAGTGCTCCCTATTAAAGCGGATCAAGAGATTTTAGTGGTAGAAAGGTCCAGGTTCGAACTCCATAACGGTAGTGCTGCTGGCCTTGAACGACGAATTAACTAATCAGTGATTCCTTCAGCTCTGATTCCACGTGAGCGAGGTGAGCATCATTCGGGATAATCAGGCTTTTACTCACTCACATGGTCTGAGCGATTATGGACAAATCATATCCCGATTTGTTTTAGCTGAATGGTGATGTGCTATATAAGTTGTGGAAAATGTGAAGTGAATATTTTATAAAATAAAATTCTTTTTTTTTATCAAACGTCTCTTGTTGTTAAAATATCAATTCAAATTTTGTCATTACACATATACAGATGTACGGTACAACTAAATGTTTCTCTTCGCATATCCAAAGTTGTTTGGATCAGAGCGCAGGGTCAGCCAATGTACGGCGCCCCTGGAGCAGACAGGGTTAAGGGTCTCGCTCAAGGACCCAACAGTGGACTTGAACCCCCAACCTTTGGGTTCACAGCCCAACGCTCTACCCTCTAGGCTACACTGTCCCCAATAGACCGTTTCACTAGGTGTCTCAACTATCCCCTGTGATTTTGTATATTTTGTAAAAATGTGAGACTATAAACCGAAACTATAAAAGATGTCAAAACATTATGTATCTAAATATGACCGACGTACATGACAAATGATTCAACTTGCAGGCCTACTGTCTGTAATAACATGCTATTAAGAATAGTGTAAATTTGGATGCTGAACATATTGAACCTACTTGTTAAACGGATTGTTCTGGAAATGTGTTTGAAGGTAACTGTGGCTTACAATGCAAATAAATGTGATTGTAATGAAATTGTTTGTACCTTACAAAAAGAAGTGTTTGTGAATGAAGCTTGTAATGCTGAGCTGGTTCGGTGCTTCTGTGTCATGAATGTTTTAGTAGCAGCACCGTAGATTTTTAATCACTTCTTTCTACAAAAGTCTGTTTGTGGTGATGTATGCTGGTAGTTTCTTCAGCATGAAGATTCATTTGATCCGTTTCTGCTCATCAGTGGTACAATCAGAGTTGCCGTTGTGTCTGTCTGTCTGTGTATGAAAGAGAGCGAGTGGTTGGTGTGGGTAGAGCTGTGAATAGAACACAGAATTGAATGAAGATCTGTACAAGATTAAGACTTTTAATGCAATTTAAGTAGATACCACAAAATAAATCAAATCTGACAGACATTAAAAACTGGTGTTTTAGCAATATAATTAAAATTTTAGTTCAGCTGTAATTTTGGTAAGCTACAGTGCCACACTCTGTCCACGGCCTGGGGTTTGGGAACCACTGATCTAAATGAGATCCTCTCACTCTGTATTGAGGTTCGTTTATACCTTGAAATATATTTAAATATATCAACTATACCACAAAGTCCTAGTCTAATGGGCTCCCAGACGGACCTTCTCTCCTGATCTGAGCCAGTTCAAACCGTGACCGCAACAGCTTTGGGCTGGTTGCAAAGTTATTGTACATCTTGAATAAGAAGAAAAATCTTTGGGATGCAAGTAAATGGCCTAAATTTATCTTCAGGGTCCTCCTACCATGAGCATTTCTTTCCAGATCAATTTAGTCAATTTGAATGAATGTTGAATGTGACTCATTATTGTGTGCCGGTACCTTGTTTACAATGTTTTGTTTATAATCCAACTTTTTTTTTTTAATTAATGTTTGATATCGATCAGCTGACATTTTGAACAAATCTTGCTTATCGTTAAAACTGGAGGATACACATGACCGAGAACCTTCAGAAAGACCACCCAGCATTAATGGCTCATCTACATCAGTGTTACTCCTTGTGTTCTTTATTCAGGACACTTGACTCTCATCTTTCCAGCTGGATAAATGTTTTAATTTATAATTTTTTTTGAAGGAGGGAATTGTTCCCACTTCTTTGCATCCGCTTGACTTTTAGTGACTTCTTTTTCATTAGAATGATGTTCTGTTATTATTAGCCCAGCAGGATGTTTATGCCACCTCTGAGATAAAATATCGCCGGCAGCACTGGAGTGTTTAGCTTTCAAGCACAATCGACACACATTTGTTAGATCTATTTTCTAGCTGGGGATGATGGGGGGGGGGGTGGTCTGCTCTTAAGCTGTCAGATTCCTGCAGAGAGACTGGTCGTATGTAGTTCCGCTATCCTCTTGACTAATCATCCACTGCTAGTAACTGCTAATTATCAGAATCCAAGTTACTATCCAGTCTTGAGGATCTTGATCTTCACATAATGTAGGGCACAAAAAAATGTTTGGATGACCGCTTTGCTCATGACAATTGGCGTTCTCCTTCAGACTTATGACGATCTACCTAAACTGGCTTTTCTGAGTTTTCCTGCCAGTCCTGAGGTCCAAAAGCCTCTCAACTGGGTTTTAGGGCCTGAGATTTGTCTGTTGATTGGCCAGATTATGTGGAACAGCACGCAATCACACTTGCTTACTTTTTATTCGTATAGTCTTGACGTAGCCTGAAGTTGTGTCAGAATACTTCACTAAACCCTTAACGACCATCAGATACACAACCTACAGTTTTACTGTCTTTAGTTGCTTTTCTTACTTAAGTAAAATCCACAAATGATCGATTCTGATGTGCAACATCATGTACAGTGTGTGTTTATTTACATTTTTAGCATTTAGCAGACTTCTTCATCCAACACACGCCTTACTTCAAAGTATACGGTTCTGGCAATTGAAGGTTAAGGGCCTTGCTCAAGGACCAAAAAGAGGTAACCTAGCATCGCTGAGGTTTGAACCAGTTATTCATTTTAATTTCCGTGTTTATTTTTTATTTGTTTAAGTTTTGCATCAGAAACGCCTAAGGTTTGTTCTTTGACCACTCTTCTTGGTAGAATTGGAAGTGCAAACACATCACGAAGGTACTCTGGGAAGACTTTCTATAAGCACTGTCTCCTCACAGAAGGCCCTGGGTTCGATTTCTAAGCCTAATAGTCCACGTCTTTTATCTTTTAGTATACATATTCTCTGCTTATCATCACAAGCAAGGTGAATCTGGTGTAACCAGTAATGACCATTTTTGTCAGGAATGTAAGTACATTGTGTAAAAAGAAAAATTCGAAGTCGTCTGTTTCCCAGTTCATTACACAAATTGAGACTTTATATAAATAAATCAAAAGCCTTTACTGTTGAAACAGATTCTGATCTGTTATGATTTATGAAATGCATATTTCCTTTTTGTCATTTGTTTATTCGTTAGCTGATCACTTGCTGTGAAGCTTTGTAAGCATTTTATTTGGGGAGTTCTAGATGCATAATTGCGCTTCACGTCAGTGCCTCCGGTGTCCTTGTAGATAAAAACAAATGGAAAATTTAATTACTGAACGAGAATCGCACAAAAGGGACCCGATCCGGCTGCTCTACTGTGTAGTTACAGTGTTCTACATACCCCCAGTAAACTCTTCATCGTTGTGCCTTTTTAATACTGATCGTCTGGTGAATATTTTACTGATCAAATAGATCTGAGTCATAAATATGTAAATAGAATTTCTATAATGAATGGCAGACCTTTTCATTCAGATTGCAGATTGTTTGCTTAGGGTTCGAGCTTATTGTGGTTCATTTTAAAAGCTGAACACGAGCATTAAGAGATTCACATCAGTAATTCAAAGATGCGCACACACGCGCACACACACACGAGTAGTAGTGGAGTTTTGCAGAGCAAACAGTAACGGAGGCACAAGACGACCTCTGGTATTGCTGTGTTGGACAGGATATTAAAACTGTTGTGTAATTGGCAGCAGAACGATGAATGCTGGTCGACTTCCAACTAGCGTGCAAGACACAATACACTGGACTCTTGACTTGGTTATGAAGGAACTAGGGTCTATTTAACACAGTACATTTCCTCTTTAAATATTTAAATATATAGCTGGTTTTACCAAACCAATTCACAACAGTGGTGTACTGTACATCAGTACATAAAACGCACAGTTCTGTCATGTTGATCCCCATTTCAAATGGCTGAGATGTTGCTCCTTCTGTGGTTATTAACTTTTTATTCGAGTCAATAAAAGAAGCCATAGCATTTCCAATGCACACTGATGACTTGATGTTAACTCCCTGCCACTATTTTTAAAAACCTGAGACGCTACGTGCTTCTTGATGAGGCAATCCTTGTTGTCGTGTTCCCTCTGCCCCGTCCACTGTGCATCTGATGATGATCTTTGTTTTGCTTGGTCTAGGTTCTCATGTCGGAGTTTATTTAGCTTGTGACTTGCATGTTTGTGTGTGTGTGTGTGTGTATCTAGACTGACCAGTGTACCCACAGACTTTAAATAACTGCCTGTGAGAACGTAGCTCCGGCTCGGTCTCAGAATGGCTGGTACAAGAATAGATGCCCTTAATGTTGCCCTGCTGTAAAGTTTTAGGGTTTTTTGTTTGTTTGATTTTATGGGATTGTCGCTGAGAAACTGTATTTTTTTTTGTCCATGTTTGGTGTTCTGGAGTAGCGTTTCGTATTCTCTGGAGTCCAGAAATCTCCTATAGACCTGAATATCTTCACAATACCCATTCTGTTGGTCATATCTGTTTCAATAAACAAATTGGACTTTGTGTTGAAGACCTAATTTGGTAACTGGAAGATAAATCTGCTCTAATCATGGTGCTCTCTTAGATATGCAATGACGTCTAGAGATTTAAGGGCTCAGTGTAGTAGTTGGAAGTCTTGATTTATGCATTTCCAAAGTACATTCTTGCTATCTTGACGAAAGTTCCGGTGGTGGTGGTGATCAGAACGTAAGGATACCATACCCTAATTACTCTTTTCTATGACCTTTATGAGCGTATGAGCTACAACCATCCATAGTAGGAAATGCTCGTTAAAAAGTGACTTTACTATTCATAACGAATCTAAACAAATCAATTCACTTGGATGATTTCTGTGTGATTCTTAGGTGCCTTGCTCAAGGGCACTTCAGTCAGGACCTGTTGACTCACTGAATCAAACCGGTAACTTGCCAGTCACAAGCCTAGGCCACAGCTGCCTCGAAACCAGCCCTGGTGTCCGTGTGGGTTTCCTTTTTCCCCTCAGGTTCTTTTCGCAGTCCAAAAACGTGTAATTGAGGTGATTTTTGAAATTCTAAATTTTCCTCGAGCTTAAGTTGTCCATGCGTGTAAACTTTTGTGCAAATAAAATGAAACTATGAAATAAATGTCTGCCATGAATGTTGTCAAAGTCTTTAGTTCTTATTGTTAAATTTCATTAATGACTAACATTCCAAAATAACCCATTCCAGTTTTAAATTTTTATCAGTTTGCAGTACACGCACACACCGGTTTCATAATGACTTAACATGCACAAAGCTGCACAGTTTATATTCGTCTGTAGAAACAAAGCGTGGCGCTCTGGACCACTGACCTCACTTTTTAGATGACTAAAATGTTAGCGACCTCTGTCTGCTGTTATTGCTGCAGTTTAGGGTGGCTAAGTGGGAAGCACCATCGCCTCACAGCAAGAACATCCAGGTTTCCATCCCCAGGTACAGCGCTCTGGGTTCTTTCAGTGTTTGCGAGGAAACTGGAGCTTCCCAACAAACGCAGCATTAAACATGCAAATAAGGTGAATTATAGACATTAAATTGTTACAGCTGGTCGACTGGGTAGAGTGGGTGTCACAAAGTAGTAGAGCTTGTCCACGTCCACACTGGTTTCATAATGACTGCAATGCACATAATGCTTAATATTGCATATTTCTGTAGAATTCGAATCAGATTTGGCAGCATTTTTAAATGTTTAAATCTAATATACAAACAATTTTATACTGTACACACACTGCACATGCATAATTTAAGACTGTATTCAGGTACTTGCTCGAAACGGTTGGACCACTGCCTGGTTAGAGGAGGAGCATTTCTTTTAGCCGGTGTTTAACTGCTTGTTAAGGTAGCTGCAATACATTAGCTAGTTTTTAGGGGTGCTGTGGAGCTCCAATCAGCAGGCATGGTTCTGGAGTGAGGCCAGGGTTGTAAGATTGGATCCTTCTGATCGTAGAATAGTATACATATACAATGTTTTTATTGGTCATTACACAGATGTACAGTACAACAAAATTCCTTCGCAAACTTGTATGGAAGTTCGGCGTCATCCTTCGTGTTGAGATCTGGCAACCCTGGTGAGGATTTTCAATTCGATGGCATGGATCATTTTGCGAATCATATTTTTCTTTACAAAATAACCTTAGTTTTATTGTTTCTGCTATTTATCGTTAAATCTGTTCGCAATAGAAGCACTGTTCATTTTAAAAAATGAACTATCAAAATGCGAGGTTATATTTTTGTTAAATGCATCGTTGACCTTTGGAATTAATTATTTGCACCCTGTCTGTGCTGTCAGTTTGATTCTTTTGTTTATGGCTCTTTTATTTCTGAGGTGAATCGTTACAACCTTCTACAGAGTGTTTAAAAACACTAGCCGCACTCGTGTGCTGCTTTTGCATACTGTTCAGTATGGAGGTTTACGATTTCGGACACAACGCTACAGCTGGTGATGGTCAGCGGTGTAAAATGTGTTTTGCCGCTTCTAGCTTTTGATTGAAGGTTTAGGGTTTGTACGTGTTCTTGATCATCTCTTTCTCTCTGGCAGCTCAGTGTCTGTGCAGTCGCCATCCCGTGTGATGACTGAAGTCATGATCAGCAGCACTCCAGTGGAGGACATGCGGCTCAGCCCAAGCAAAGATCGTCTCACCTTCCAGGTACTCGCCCCACTGTTCTAAAGGTTCCACATTTAAACCTGACACTTGGAACTTTTACACCCAGTCATATCGAAACGTTCAGTCTGGGTTTTCCACTGTGGGCTTTTTTTTTGTAACAAGCTCATTCCAAAATGAGACGGACTCTGCTGGGTGATACTTTTGATTTCGCAGAAATAATTTTATTACTCAAGTATTTACTATTTACGAACTGTCTGGAAAGTTTACTCATTCTATATTATGAATTTCAAAAGCGCATGAATCTTCCGGTTAGCTGCAGTGCTGCAGTGCTCTGGTTTGGTTGGTTGGTTGGTTTGTTTTTTGGGGGATTTTAACATGTTTGATCATTTCCTGTCATGACTGTCACACAATGTAACTCATTACACAAGCACGGTGTTAAAATGACTCACTTCCCTACATTGGTTACGTAGTTCACTCGATGCAGAAAGGTAATGAACTATTTTGGCAGGGTCGGCAGTTTCGGTCGCCTAAACATTATAAAGATGCTACAAGATTTTAATTAATTCTAAAAACATTTGTAGTTTTATTAAATCTTTATTGTTTGTAGTTGCTCAGGTCCACCGTTGCTGCGTCTCTTCCAGCCAAACAACGTACTGCATCATGGGTGTCCTCGATCGGGTGGTACACTACTTTTTGCAGTGCCTTATGGGATTATTTAAGTGAACCAAACTTTTGGAGTTATCGTAGACTGCACACTACATAAAATATCTGCACAACGAAATTCACTGTTTAGTGAATAGGGTACTCACGGGCAGTTACGGTCCTCATGGCCAGTGTGTGTGTGCGTGCATGTGTGAAAGCATTGGAAACATTTTGAATGCATTTCGACTGGAGGAGGAAACCCACACAGACATTGGAAGAACATGCAAACTTCACAGAGGCAGGACCCGAGCCCAGGGCTTTAATTTGAGTTACCATCCCACCTTATCATCAATCATAAAATGTCCTAAGCTTAGATCACCTTGTGATCTGAAGCAATACTGTATGTTCTCAAGTTTCGGCTGTATTTTTAAGCTGCACTGCTATCAACCTCATGAGTTCGGAGCATTTTAAACCTCAGGTCTGTGGTTTTGATTAGCTTGTGTGAATAAACGTGTAAGGTTTTTCTCGTCCTCGTCGTCCTCATTAGCATAGCAGCCAGACTGCTGTTTTGAATGGAGCTTTTCCCGTATTAGCAAGAACTTGCCTGGGCTGATCTTCTTTTTCCAGTCGGCCTCATCTGATACTTTCTCTCTTTCACTATTGCTCACAATTGTAATGTTCTTGTTTTTTTTTGTGTGTGTGTGCGCTCACTTTTGCTGTGCTGTTAGTAGTGCTTATTTAAAACGCAGACCTGTTCAAGTATGTCCTTTTATGCCCCGTAGTTTTATGGCCTATGTATATTAGCGTTTTCTCTTTCCCTCATGTCCCTCAACACTCGTTCCTTTGCAGGGGTTTATTTTGCTCCCTCCCATCATCCTTTCTGCTGCTCCGAGATAGGCACTTCAAGGCACTTGAGCTATTTTAAGACTCCAGCGGTGTGTGCACATCTGCACGGATGTTAGAACTGAGGGGCCGAACCGTTCTTGGATTTCATGCCGCTGTCACAACACCGCTACTATATGACAATCAGGGTTTCATGGATTTAAACATCAGTGACTAGTCGAGGACGAACTGTAGGTCTTTTCACAGGCTGGCTGATTCTCCTCTTCAACAAACACACACATACTAGAGAATTTTGGAATGAAATACTTCTTGAAAATATTACTTGGTTTGGATTAGTGGGTTATGCTGCTTTATTATAATCTGCTGCATCTCGGTGGGAGTAGGATTGAAGGAATCTGTGCAAATTTGGTTCACTGTATGATGCTTTAGACGTGAACTTGACTTTACGAGATTCTGGTGCATTTTTTTTCCCTCCTAGTAATTCTGGTATTGATTAAATAAAAGGCGACGATTGTCTGCTACAAGAAATGTTTAAATGAATTTTAAGTTAATAAAAAATTTGTCTTGAATTTCATGTTCGTTAGAAAACGTGGCCTGATAGAACTTTGCATCCCGAATTGCACTCGTGTGTTCTCTCATACACCTGCTCTCTCTCTCTCTCTCTCTCATTCTTGCTTGTCCTCGCATGTCCTCTCTCGTTCTCTCTTTCGCTTCATCTCGTCTTTCATACGCTCATATCTTTTGGGCTCGTTTCCCAGATGGTGACATCGCCATCCCGCCGGTCAACGTCACCTAAACACACCGGGCTAAAAATACGACTGGGTCACGTCCAACTCCCAGTCGGCACAGAGCATTTGGGCACGTTCTGTTTCCTGAGGCCAGGAACTCCGGATGAGCACAACGAAAACTACAATCGCGTATGGCGTGAGGTGACCGTCACCTCGGCTTATTTCTTAGATACATTGTGCTGGTGTAGGGAACACGTCCGGGCGTACAGATGTACACAACTACATTAGGTTGCCTGAAAAGGGAGAATGAAGGAGGGTAAAAAATAATGCAGCGTTTCTTCCCCCCCTTCAGATGGTGATTTGGTGTCTGCATTAGTTTGTGGTGTCCCCAAACAGTCCACAGTCCAACAGTTATTTATTTATTAGATATCGGGGTGGCTTAGTGGTTAGCATGGTCATCTCATGGCAGGAAGTCCTGGGTTTCCTCCCACACTCCAAAGACAAAAGGCAAATATAAAATTATTAACTGTGATCAATGTGACTAGTGTAATGAATGATCGTTTCCTGTCACAAATGTTTTGTTAAAAGCATGCAATTTAATTCGAGATGCTGAAATTGTCACGTCTGTTTGTCTTTACACTGCAACAGACTTGTGACCTGTTCAGGTGTTTAGTGTATGAACACAGCACAATGACAGACGTTGGCACTCGGTCCGATTCACGTCTTGTTCTCCTCGCAGATCTTTCCAGATCCGTCGGACTTCGAGCGCTGCTGCAAGCTGAAGGACCGCCTGCCGTCCATCGTGGTGGAGGCCACCGAGGGCGACGTGGAGAGCGGCGAGCTTCGCTGGCCTCCCGAGGAGTTCCTAGTCTGCCAGGATGAGGACGACGACGAGGAGGAAGTGCAAAGTGACGGGAACGTGCAGCAAGCACAGAACTCTCAGTAATGAGAATCGAACTGAACCACTGACTGTTTAACACTGATATAGTCTAACGTGTCTGGATGTGCCAGAGAGGAAGACGAGGAGGAAGAGCGGGAAATGACCCATACGAACCCAGACACCTTGCCCAGCACTGGTGCTGAAGTGAACACGCAAGCTTTATACACTTTATGATGGGCAAGAAATGAATACACGAGTGCATTCACACATTAAAAAAATTACTACGCATACAATTATATTAACTGATGTGTGGAGTTTGGCATGTTCTTTTCCACGAGTTGGGCTTCCAGGGTGTCTGAGGAGAGATTGGCTAGTTAAGATCTGTTTTTAATCTGATTTGGTAAATGGTGAGAATGATTTTTCGTTTGTTTTTTTGCTTTGTGTTGCCAGTTAGGCTCCATATCTGCCACCACCTTAGTCAGGCTGAAGCCGTCAACCCTGATCAATAAAACAATATTTGTTTTTGTTGCCCATCTGAAGCATTTACCTTGTTGCAGGTACCCATATTCTGCACAAAAAAAATTGCATTTTTAGAGCTACCCTGGGGTGGCTTCTGGGTAGGAGGAGCGATGGAATTCCTGATTTTATTTGCAATACATCACAACGTTCGCACAGATTGATTTCACCAGTATGGATACAGTATTAGTGGCTTGTTTAAAGCTGGACAGTACGCTAAACATAGAGGTCTGGCAACCCTGCTCTGATGTGTTTAAAGAAATAAAAAAGTCCAGGATGATGCGGTTGACTATCGTAAACTACACGACGATGTCAAGATTGGCATGTTCTCCTGTGTCAAACCCACTGCTAGTCCATGCAGGGTTCGATCATCACGCTTGGTCACATCAGTTTTGCAGGTTCTCCGCGTCCTCCTGCCATTCGGAGTTCCACAGTAATACGCGCCGCCCTGCGGAATTTTTAAACCAGACCTATAGTCTTGTCCCTGGTGACTTTGGTGTGGGAGAACATGCAAAACTGCTCCCACCCCATGAGCCTGCGAGCATTCATGATCAAACAAAATCCTCATTTCTGAGGATCTCATCCTCGTCTCTGAGCAGTTTTGCATGTTCTTCTATTGTATGTGACTTGAGATGAAGGTGAATCTTGGTTCAGATTCCTTAAACCTGTTTCGATCAGCCCATTCCAACTTCTAGCATGTTCTTGAAGATACATCTTTAAGAAAGATGCAGGAAGGATGTTGGCAAGGGGAGAACATGCAAAAGTGCGCATGGGTTTGGTCAGGTCCTGGTCACTCGGGGCACGTTTTTTGCATGTTTTTCTTAGGGCTTCAGACATGAGCTGAAGGTGTATGATGAGGTTGTAGATTTTTGCATAGGATGGATTCATACCTTGTGTCCACAGGTGCCCACCCACCTTGTCCCTGATCAGGATGAAGGTAAAATGAGGATCTTGCATGATGTTTGTTAGTTAAGCTTCATTCGAGTGCTCTAATAATGGTGTATAAATTCCTCGATGTCTTTACCTCGTTTTATTTAGTCATCCTGAACTTCCCCCACACTTTCAACAATTCTATTTATGCTTGTTCTGATTGGGGCGAAATATTTGGACTGATTTCTCCAGCATTTGGTGGTGGGGGGGGGGTTGTTTTGAGTGTTTTTTGTTTGTTTTGAGGGAGGGTCCCATTTTGGTTTGGTGCTTCCTGTCGCTTTTCTCACTGTAAAATTCATCTTTAAACCGGCAGCGCCAGTGGAGCTTCCTAGTAGGGATGTAACGATACTTCATCCACAATGCACTATGATTTACAATACTGGCTTTATTATATGAATTTTTTCCCCTTTTTTATGCTAAATTTGGACTGTTTCTTTTTACTATTTCTCAGTTTGTGCTCGGTTTTTTCCCCAACAGTCCAAAAACATGCAGCCAGATTCGTTATGAACGTTGTGTAAGGAATAACTACCGTGTGTCTGTCCTGAATGTAACCAACGTGTAAAAAGTTGATGTAAAAATCTATTTCTTTTTTTTCATTTCACTTCGTTTGTTTTCAAAATGATGAATGTCTGGTTTTTCTGAGGTAGGTGAAAATCAGGCCAAATACTTCTGGTTGTGATTGAAGAATTGCAGTTTAAACTGAATATTAATTCGTCATACATGATTCACAGAATACAAATGTGCTCCAAATCTTTTCTTTTTATAATTATCTTGTAAATCGTTACATCCCTACTTATGTATATGATCCAGCCAGGTTTCTTTTGTTGATGCCAGAGGCATAATTAAAATGTTGAATCTTGGGTAAAACCTGAACGCTCCACTCAATACTGTATGTAAATAGCATTTGTATGCACGAGTAGTCATTTCCACTGTGAATATTCCTGAGCGTATACAGTCTCTGTACATAGACACCGCTTCACATAGTCGTAGATTTAATGTTTCGGATTCTCAACCCCGACTAAACGATCCTCTTCCCTCCATGAGGTCACACAAGGTCACCTTGGCACTGACGCACTTGAGACGTGTATTTGTATGTTGACACCAGATCTAGCCTTTATTTTCATCTCCCGTCTGTATTGTCTTTGATTTCAACCTTTTTTTTTTTTTGGGGTGTGGATGGAGGCTCAGGCGGATTTCATGTATGTGGTTTCATTGGCGTGGTGAGGTCGAGCTCGTCTTAACGTCACCGCCACTACCCCCCCGACTGATGTGCATGTAGATTCGCTGTGTATTTTCTGTACAGCTCAGGGAGAATAGCTGCCAGTTTTCCTTTTGGTGTTTGTTCTTCTCTCTACCACTTTTGTTGTAAATAAACATTTGGAACCTTTACAAACTGCTGTTTCTGGTATTTCAGTTATTTCTTTATAAATATATAAATATGTATAAATAAAAGCTCTGGTAAACTGTCCAAAACCAGCTTCCATAAGCTGATTGAAATCATGTTTTTCAAGTACATTTTACGACCTGTACCTTTTACTTTACTATGTTTACAACTAAGAGTTGGATGTAAAAGAAATGGAATTAAATGTAACGAATGACCGTATGGCGTAAATAAGGCAAAAATGACATTTGGGGAAATGCGACAGTAAATAGGGTTGGCAGATTACAGGTGGTTAGTTTGCCCACACCTATCTTAAAAGCAGTATAAATGCATAAAATGTGCATCTGGCAACCACTAATAAACAGAGATTCCTAAATTCAAGAGCACACAATTCACATTATGAAGTATTTATTCATTCATCCATCTATTATCTAGCACCCCTCCCCCCCTTACAGTGTAGCCTAGTGGGTAGAGCGTTGGGCTGGGAACCCAAAGGTTGGGGGTTCAAATCCAGGTTCTGCTACACAG
>JAOUQU010069258.1:0-16551 GCA_028566735.1 Ammoglanis amapaensis
GTCCTGCATTTTGTAAAGTTGCTTTGAGACAATATCTATTGGAAAAAGCGCTATAGAAATAAAGTTGACTTGACTTGTCTTAAAGATGAGTGCTATGATATCGTGGAGAATACATGAATTCTTCAGGAGCCAGTTGAGACCTTCTAATACAGGGGTTACATGCACAGATTTCCAAGACTGGGTCAGAAAGCAAGCCGAAGTATTCTGAAGAGTCTAAAGAGGGAAGCCCATAGAGGAAGGGATTACAGTAATTAAATGTAGATATGACAAGAGCATATAATCGGATCTCAGCATATGTAAAGGACAGGAAAAGACAGAGACGGAAGTTGGAAGAAGGAAGACTTAGAAAGTGAAAGAACACTATATTGCCAAAAGTATTCACTCACCTGCCTTGACACACATATGAGTTAAATATAACATTGGTCGACATTTCTCTTCTGGAAAGGTTGTCTACAAGATTCAGGAGAGTGTTTATGGGGATCTGTGACTATTTTCCCAAAAGTGTATTTATCAGGTCACATACTGATGTTGGTACGAGATGGCCTGGCTCTCAGTCTCCGCTCTTATTCATCCCAAAAGTGTTTTATGTGAGGTTGAGGTCAGGACTCTATGCAGGCCAGTTAAGTTCATCCACACCACACCTCTGCCATCCATGTCATGCACAGGTTACACAGTTCCAATCACAGTTACACACTGGATTTTGTGTGCCTAGGTGCTCCATTTTATATGAATAGGATGGATGGGTGAGCAACTTTACGAAATATAGTGTATGTCGTTCATATAAAAGAGCAGGTCAAACTGAACTGTATGTGCTATGGAAGATGTATTAATAGGAGTTGGTGAGAGAAGAGACCACAGATTTAGTGTTGTCTTATGAATGTTCAGCAGGAAGAAATTATCAGTTCACAAATACACTTAGTAAGAGAGGGTGGTGGAAAAGAGCCAGATGGTTTGAAGCTAAGATAAAGCTGGGTGTCATCAGCATAGAAGTGAAAATTCTACCCCTGCTGGCATATAAAATTACTAAGGGGCAGAATATAAATAGTAAAAAAGCAGTAGTCCTAACACAGAGTGCTAGGGAACACCGTGAGCAACAGAAGCTAAGTTCAATTTATATTTACCCAAGCAAATAAACTGACATCTATATGATAAGTTTGATATGATAACCATACCTGAGAAATCTAAATCACAGAGCCGTGAAATCAGAGTGAATGATTTAACTGCGTCAATGGCAGCAATGAGATCAAGGAATAAAGGAACAGAAGCATATCCATTGTCAGGAGAGAAAAGAAGATCAATTAATGCGTACAAAAGAGCAGTCTCAGTGCTGTGCTAGTCACAGAAACCAGATTGAAAAGTATAAAAGAGGTTATTAGAATAAATATATTCAAGTCGCTGGGAGGCCATCACACATTTAAGAACCTTGGCCATAAATGAAAGATTAGATTTTGTTGTTTAATACATAATTAATGTCCAGGTGTTGCTGTTCGATGAGGTACTTGAGCTTTATTCACCAAGGAACAGAGGTTGAACAATGGCAGGTTAAGCAGATAAGGTGGAGATTGGGGTGGACAGTAGTGGGCAGAAAGTTAGACTGTGGGACCCCTCTCAGAAAACCAAAGTCCACTCCATGCTCTGCTATCAATGATCCGTTCTTGGGAGAATGGACCCAGATGAAGATAGTATGAATGCTAGAAGCAGATGATTGGAGACTAAAAAATGATTTCGGTGTCCAAGATGGGTGTAATGAGGCAGACGAGTAATGCCAGAAAAAAGGCACATGCTGTAAGTAGTGGAATCCAGCCAAAATGAAAAGCACAGATTCTAAAGTTCTACCACTGAATAAATTCACTGCTAGTCCTTAACAGAACCATAGAACAAACAACCACAACAATGCACAACCAACTGACTGCAAGAAGGGAAACTCACCAATATTGAGTCACAAAGAACTCACATGTAATGTGCGAGTGTATGTACATATGAAGAAGGTCAGAGTAAAGACTTATTAGGGGGAATTTGGATATACAGTAAAAGAGAAAGAATGCAAAACTAAGACCATTAAAGAACCAATAAAAACTCTTATTTCAAAACCAAACTGTTTAACTTTGTTAATTTTTTTTTGACTTTTCCTAACTGTGTTATTTAAACATGATCACCATATCACCAGCCAGATTTGGAAGGTCGGATCACAAATCCGCTTTGTCTCTGGGGTTGTGCACTACCAAAGAGAGATTAATCCCCAATAACAAACAAAATTAACTTCCCTTGCAGCTATGCGGCTTTATGTTACAGTCTATCACTGTCACAAAAACCACAGATGTGATATTGCAATCGCAAGCTGAAGGTGTGATGGCGGCCACTGCACATTCATCTGCTTATATGCAGGCAGGAATTCTCGTCACTGCTGATGATTCTCAGCTGTTGCCTACTGAGTCGGCTACTGGATGGAAATTGGAAATTAGCTAAAACCCTCACACTTAGCAACATTTTCTTTTAAATATTTTAATTTAGTCAAGAAACATGTATATGAGGAGGCACTGTTCAAGAAGGTTGGTCATGAAAGTGTAATTAAGTTTTTACATCACAAATGAGTGTACAAAAGACAAGGTATATGAATGTTTTAATTAAGAAGTGATAACATCTGGTGTTTGATCATTAGGATAATCATCGAATATTGAACACAATTAGTACTTTTCATGTTTTCATATTATTTCGCTCCATGTCAAGCTCCATTCGAAAACTGAAAGAACTTAAAATATTTGCACTAACCACCTCATCTTGGTCAGACTCAAGGTGTATTCTGAACCACTGAATGTGAGGCAGAAATACATCAGCTATTTTTGTTACAACATGGTCATTTGTAAGATAATTACATGTTTAGGCTTATATGTGTGTGCGTCAAAGTGCATTATGCGTATTCCGTGCAATGATGCTACATGTCACTATTCGAGTAAGTGTTAATGCAATGGACAGCAGCCGCTCATCCTGACCTTTGAACAATGAGGTGGCAAGGTGGCTAAGTGGGTAGCACCAAACACCATGAAGGTCTTGAGTTCAACCCCCCAGGTGAATTTAGGTGCTTTCTGTGTGGCGTTCTCCATGTGTCTGTGTGGAATGATTGAATGGATAAAAATTAGCATGATTGTTTGTTCTAAACTTGCAAATCAATGAGACCTGTAATGAATAAACGTTTCCTGTCATTAATACAACCATGTGTAAAACAGGACGTCAAATTTGAATCAAACACTTTGTGTGTGTGTGTGTGTGTGTGTGTGTGTGTGTGTGTGTGTGTGTATGTTGCGTTAAGCATGTGCATGTACCTGTTAACACACCACTTCAAACAGCACCTACTGTCAGCCTTGTGGTAACCATAGAGATGGAAGACCAAAAAAGAGGCAGTGTGTGAATGTGTGTGTGTGTGTGCGCGCTCGTGTGTGCAGCATAATTTCATGCTGCTGTCTGAGTCATAGCCCTGTGTGCGCTGCTTGCTGTTTGCCAGAGTAAAAAAACAGACTTGCTACAAGATTGACTATCAGTGCTAAAATGTTCTCACTCATTTCAGCAATTGTTTGGCATGCCAAATGGTGATAGGGGTATGTCAAGGGCTTTATCGATTTAGAGATTCGAAGTTGGGCTAATTGTACACCAGATATGGAGATTTGTAGCCAAAATGTTAAATGGTGTTATTTGTTTTTGTACTATTGTGTTGCAAATTAAAATCCTACAATCTAAGTATTACTTTTCATTCTGTTAATTTTATCATTTTTTATCCTGGGCTGTGTTCTTATGAGACCCAATGTCACAGAAAATACTGGAGTACCAAGGACAAGAAAAAAATCCACAGGTTTTAACTGGCATCCATCGGATTACTACAGTAATCCTGTACCCTACCCCTAACCACTAGGCTATTGCTGGCTCACTATCAACTACCACCTACCAACCTATCTCACCGATCATATTTATATTCTTCAAAATGTAATTATATAACAAAGTGATTTGTGCCTTACATTTGTGAGCAGCATTTATAAGCAACTGTTCATTTTATATTGTTCATTCTTTTATAAAGTTACATAGCAACTCTTGCTGGTTCTAGTAGATCAACTGTTTTAATATTTAATTTATGTTTTATTAACTTAGTCTCAATGACAAATATAATAAACAACACACATGTTTTGCTCCCATTACTTTTGGTAAATCACATTTATTAATAGTCACGCTACACGTTCTTATTATAAATGTAACCAAATGTAACATATTTTAATTATGAATGTAACCAAATAAAGAAATGCATTATAAAGGAGATAAAACTGAAAAATAATAAATAAAAGCACACATGAAGTTTTACCATAGTAGTGTAAGTACCTTATAGTGTATTACTATACTATACTTATAGTGTACTATTTGCATTTGGACACTCGGGGCTCAGTGACATCCAATATATTTACATTTTATTTTCGGAATGCAATAAATGCTCTTATCCAGAGTGACTTAAGTGCCATAAAATACACTCTTACCTCTTCAATTTCTTCTCTTTTTCTCTGGATGGCTTTGCTTCTGGCAGCATTTCGAGTAACAGAGGACAAAGGTTCCCTACTGCTAATGATCTCTTTCTCCTGAGCCACCTTAGAAAAAAAATACAACAGAGCCAGAAATAAATAATTTAAAAAAAGCTCAAATTCATTCAGAATAATAAGTGGCAAGGTTTAAGTCACATGGGTTGTTTACAGCTATTATCGTAGTGTACCTGTCTATGTCATTCTCGGTCAAGAGTTTGTTGACTGCTGCTTCTCCCCATGTCCAAACTATGACCTACATGTTCTCCTTGTTTGTCGTATTTGGCGATTGACTTTGCTTTGTTAGTTATTAACACAGCGGCTACCATGTTTTGTTGAAGCTGGCTGTTAGCACATGGCTATGGCTAATAGCTCTTCTGCTCAGACATTTTGCCGATGTAATGGAAGGGGCAAGACTTTATACGGACTCAAACCTGCTATCATCAAATCAGAGGTGGAGGCAACAGCTCTGTATAAATATAAGTAGTGTTAATGAAATTATTTTTTAATAGGGGGTAAACAAAAGCAAATAAATGCATACAAATCAATATGTAAACAAAAGCTGGCTGATGAAAAGCAAAATCATAGGTTAAACCGTCAGTTCCCCCAAAGTGAAGAGTTCTATTTGAGACAGCACACATGTGTGCACTTAGATGAAAGAGCTTAGTGCACAGTGCACACTAAAATTCAGTGCACTTACATACGTGCTTTGAGACACACCCCTTCTCTTTTTACTGCTGTTTCCTGCTCTATTCTGCTGAACAATGTTCGATGGAACCTGCATATTCGACTCCAACCCTGCTGTTCTGCTTACTTATAACTATTCCTGTGTTCTTTGGTTTAGCTCCTTCATATCTGCTTTTGGATTCCCTGATCTGGTCTTATAAAAATATTGAATACTGAATTAACACAATCACAATTGTCATCTTTTTTGTTGCCCAGAAGCAGTGGTATCCAGTAGCTGCCAGTAGAGTTTGACATTATATACATCAAGGGTTAAGAATGAATTGCAATAGGTGAATGAAATGCTTTACTCCAATGGTATCAATATTTGTTCCTTCCAGTTCTGTTTTTATCGAAGGTCTAAGAATCTTTCTTGCACTCTCTTGCCCCAATTGCTCTGTCTTATTTTCTTCTAAATCAAGTTTGTGGCTGCTGCGAGTACCAGATTTGCTATTGATTTTACTAAACCAAACTGCCCAATCAAATTATAATTATGTATTTAAGCCTCGTTCATCTGAGCATATGAATGGTCTTGCCATAATTTTCAAAAACAAACTTAGGTATGTAAAAATAGTACAAATACGCTTCAGTAGATGAGTGTGGGCTGACTCAAATTAATCAACTAAACCGGTTCACTAATAAATCAGAATTTCCACCACTAGCATAAATGCACCTGAACAGAGAGCCATGTTCACAGTTATGTATGAAAACTTGTGCTCAAGTTGGTCCCCAGGTCCAAGCTGTACTGTACTCCATAATATGAATGAAATGATTGGACAGAAGGGTGGAAACACTGCACCTGTCTCAGGTCTTTTGTGTAAAGGTTAAATGGTTTTTAGGGTTTAAAAAACAGCTGGATGGAAAACCAGTTTCTGATTTATCTTTGTTCAAACACCCCTTGTAAACAATGAAAAAGCTAATTTTAATTGGTACAAAATCTGCTGTCTGACTATTAATTTATAAAGTGGTCCAAAATGTAGGTGTCCTCTTTGATTCTTTAATTAAACTTGATTCTTGTTTGTTTGTTTATTTTAAAACATCTTTCTTCCACTTGTGCAATGTAGGTTAAAATGGTCTACATCCCAAAGACTAATCTATGCTTTCATTTCTAGCCAATTAGTCTCTTATAACTCTTCTCGCATAAATTATCTACTTCATATTGTACAGAATTCAGCTGCCCATCTCCTCACACTCAGTCACATCACCACATCGCAGCTGGGCTCCAAAATCTGTGGTGGCTTCCCATTACATCTTATACAGTTTAAAATCCCTTTACTCAAATACAAGCTCTCGATAATCTTGCTCCTCTCTCTTGCTTCTTATCTCTCTGACCTTCTTCACTCATACAATCCAGGGTGTAGTCTGAAATCATCCACATCTGATCTGCTTACTATTCCCTTCCTCTAACCTCCATAACTTTGGTGATCAAACATTTTCCCGACTTGCTCCATATCTCTGGAACTCTCTTCTATTTTAGATTCAGCAGTCAAACTGTCCATCTTCCTTCAAATCCAACCTTAACACCAACCTCTTTAGTTGTTAATCTGCGAGAGCCTCACATTGTACAATATCTCAAGATCCGTCTAAAAACTGTAAGCTCCTGTCTTTTTGACTGTCCTTTCAGAATAAAACTCAAAGTCTTTTCAGGAGACAATGGTTTTAATCATTATTGTTATTTTTTAATGATGTTCGGCCTAAGCTAACAAATATTTAGATGTGCGATTTAGGTTTCAAAAATAGTGCAATCCATTTTAACCATTAATACAAAAGCAATGGCATGCTATTTCCTAACAAAATAAAATAGGACTGGTCTGTGTTCAAAACATGCAGTTAGGCTCTTAAATAAAAGCAATGGTAATGACTAAATGAATGAATAATCATCCTCATATTTTAATATCTCTGTGTATTATAATAGTAATCACTGGTTACACTATGTTTTCATGCAAATCACTGTTTTTAGTGCTTCGGCAGCTCTAGATCTAAGACATATAAAGCTGGGGTGGCCTACATGTCTGGGGGTGCACAATCACAAACAACCTTTTTGGTCAAAAGTGGAAAACAGCAGCGTCTGCACTTCCTGTGCAGGATAAAGAGAGTCCGCCAAACTACATTTTACTGAAGCACCATAAGATGATCCATCTTGTCAACTTGACCGGCGACTGTAAACTTCTGGATCTAGAGTTGACCCAATCATGGTGCTTATCTTAATAAAGGTTGAATGGTTCTGCATTAAAAATGTTTAGTGCATTTACGTTCCTTGATTGAAAATTAAACCCATATTCAATGGGCCATTGCAAGGCTTCTGGAGAATTCGGTATGGGGTAAGCAGGTTCTCTAACAGTTTTATCCCATGCCATCAGATTGCTAAGGTTTAGTAATGTACTCCATGCCCTTCTCTACTAATAATATCTCTACAACAAATATTTATGAACAATTTTAACTCCACAGGTCACTTTTCACTATTGCACTTTTTTGCCTTTGTATACGCATATATGCTAATATTTATCTAATAATGCTATATTATTAAAATATGGATAAACATATATATCATATTCCTTTATATTGTAATTCCCATTGCAATTTCATAGATATTTTACATGTTTTAATTCAATGCTCAGTTTAAAATCTGTGCTGCTATGCATTTCATTTAACTTATATTTCATTTGCTGCTGAATATATCTGTTGAATGAAGACATTTGTCTTCATTCTTATTTCTGTCTTTTAAAAAAGACTAAAAACCTCATTACCAAGCACTTAAACTAACTCAGTATGATAATGTTCATTATTATGATGGTACTTCTTTAAGTTGCTCTGGATAAGAATGTCTGCCAAATGCCGAAAATATAAAATTAAAATGTATATGTTAAGTCCTGTGTTCTTCTACATCCAGTTAAATTCCACACAAGCCTATTGCAATGACATTTCGTTCACTTGTGGTAAAATATTGTTTATTGTCTGTGAAACAAAAAAGTTTGTCTGGGTCCAAAAATGTAGCAATTCATGCAAATGATTTAGTAGAGAGTAATTGGCTTTGGGTACATTATTGTTTTTTGGTTTGTTTGTTTTTAAAGAAATTCTGTAATCTTACTGTGAATGACAGGATAGGTCTCTCTGAAGCCTGTGAGGCACGATCTGCAAATGAAAAGAATGCATAAAATGTATAATAAATTACTGATTAAATATTAATGTAACAGTTATAATAACATGTAATATTGTATTTATTCACATATAGTAGTAGTTAAATTGTCTTTATTAGGATTCCTGCATTTCAGACCTGTAACACCTAAAATGTCATGATAGTAAAACATTTATCGTTTTATAGTGCTGCCATTTCCTCTCCACACACTTTAACACAGCATCTTGGCACAAAGGATACCAATCAGCATGATACAGATTTATTTTCTCCTTTTTTAATCCTTATTTACTTCACTCAAACAGCTTAAGGATGTAACAGAACAGCATTGTTATTGCCGGTTTGTTTGGTTAAACATTTCTTCATATTCTACGCCTTTGTGATGTGTACAGCATGTGCTTTTTAATTTGTGTATGGTTCTCAAAAAAAGTAGTTACCAGATTCTCTCCGCCACATCTGTCTATGACTCACTCTTGATACATGTCAAGATGTTTACCTCGGTCACATTCACTACCTTCTTAAAAGGGCTCGGATAATGTATTAGCGCTAAATTGAAAGACCCAAGCAAGCAAAATGAACAAAAAAGGACACAGTGGATTCACGTTTATTATTACATTTATAAATACAAATTTTTATGCCGGTCGTATCACTTTATTTTGTTGTATCTATCCACCACACCATAAAGGTCGGTCCGTGAAAATATAAACAACATATATAAAAAACTAAAATACCCTAAAAATAGGCCTTGTTAGGTCTGTGCCTTCGTCACCTGCCTTCACCTTGCTCTAGTAGCTCACACCCACCCGTTCTCTAATTATTCACATTACAAGGGTATTTAAACATTGTTCGCCCGCTCACTTCTGCCCCATGGTCATTAATTCTTTGGAAATCATTCATCTACTTTTGTAAGCCCTAGTTTCTCTGTTAAATATTTTGTAGTCTCTTTCATTATTTTGTCATTTCTTATGTCTAGTGTTTCTTGGTTTCTTTGTTCCTATCTCGTTCCTGCCTTTTTCTACGAAGATTCACCTCAGCTACCTGGCAGCTCTCGTCCCGGACCAGTAACTTAACACTTGGACTACAACAACTACTACAGCATTCGTTCAGTTTTACACTGCTTTCTTTGTCAACAATAAATTCTATGAACTGCATTCTATAAACTTGTCAGTGTGTGTTGTGTGGTATTCGGCGTTGTGTTCCTAACCAACCACAAACTCTTGTCAACCACAGCTCTTTAGGAGTGTTCATTTCATAGCAGCTCTACTAAATGTTCATACCAATGTATAATTTTGTTTTTGTTTAGTTCCGGAAAACACAGTAATTTAATTGCAATCTTGTCTTACTCATGAAACCCAAAGATATAAACACAAATGTATGTTATAATGGAAGAAAAAGTCAACACACCCTTCCCTCTAATACCTAGTGTTGCTTCCTTTGGCTGAAATAAGTTTAGCGTGATGCTTCTTGTAGCTATCGATCTGAGTTTTAAATGAGGCAAACCTATTTCAAAATGCTGGGTAACGGTGTTCTGATCATGTGCACCTAATGTGATAAACCTGTGTGTGATTGTAATTATATTAATAGAGACAGTATTAAATAAGATTCAACTTTATTGTCATTGAACAAGTACAAGTAATTAAATAACAAAATGCAAAGAAGCACTAGGGGTGCTACTGTTTTTTGTAAAATATGTAGTGGTGTCCTAATTTAATCATCCCCAGAAACTGCAATATTTCTTATTTTTAAATGATATTTCACAGAAAGCTGTACAAAGCCCTATCTTAATCTATGAAGTGTTTAGTCATATTACTTGTAACCACCAGTATTGTATAATTTATATTAAATATTCACATGTACAAATATATTAAAAATATACAGGCTTTCTCTTGGGGTCCTATTTTTTTCACATGACTGGCTGTTGGCAGCATAACAATGGAAAGAGATGTTTTCTCAAGATGGAACTCAGTGGGTGCAAATGAAGAATGGAGAAAAGGAGGGGTTTCGAAATTGAACCCTATCGAAACTCATACGGCAGGGGAGCTGAGGAGGATTATGAGCCAGCAAAACTCCCACACAATGTCCTGTCTGCCATACAGGGCCTAAGCCAATATAAAGCACTACCACAAATACCCACAAGGTGCTGCAACTGCAAAACTACAATGTCACCCACCATGTCAAATACCCATTAAATAAAGAAGTAATGTCTGCCATTGCAGTTATTGTGCCCTATTCCTAACATGCATGAATACAGTAATGAGACCTTTAATATATGTTCTATATTTAGTGATTGCAGTGCAGCAAGTTTGCTCTATTGGTTTATGCTATTGATGTAAAGCTGTATAGTCATGAATTCTGCAATACATCAAGTTGTTTTCTTTTCCACTGTTATAGTTGCTGTTGATGCATAATGATGAGTGTAAAAAGGAGAAAAACACTAGTACAACCTCCTGGTGTGCATGATATTGTGGAGAACATAGCAGTTGGGGATATTTGATTAATAATGCTGATGAAAAGTCATGCTGTGAACATTTCTTGAGATTTGCAAGACTGGACATGTACATAACCACAATCTGCAATCTGGGATTTTTTTTGTTCAAAAAAGGTTCTAATCAATTCCCTAGTTGACAAATTAAAACAAAAAAATACTGGGTAAAAAGTAGAAGTTACAGCTATTGATACTACATTTAAAGCCAGAGACAAAATAAGCTGGGTCCTAAATACACAAATGGTTAGCGCAAATTTAAAGTCCAGTGTAAACACAAGCACAGATCTTTAAAATTTTAAAATCGAACATCTTTAAATCCCATCCTTGTTATATCGCATCAATCTGCAATGTTTCTTCCGGATTTTTTTAAATCTTAAGATAAAGGTAGAGTTGTAATGTTACCTAAAATATAAATATTTAATCACTGTGTGTATCTTACTAGCTGGGTGTATCTTACTAGCTACATTCTCACTAAATAGAAATATATTTTTTGTACTCTTATGAGCCATAAATCAATGGGCAGATTTTGTGTTCCCACTTAAATATATGAAGGAGTCAGAGAGATCAGGGATTCAAAAACTTCAGTCAATCATAACTTGCAAAATTACATCACATGACCAATGATGATAAAAACAATATCTACAGAATTATGGAATCATATTACTGTCAAAAATAAACTGAAAGGAAACAAAAATGGTGCTCTTGATTTTTGATTTATCGATTATTGTCAAAAAATAACCTAGCACGGCCCGATCTCTCTATCTTAATTCTGTGATGTATCGGTGTGTGGAAAGACTGTTAGAGACAGACCATGACACAAAATCATTGAAGTAAGGTAAAGATGTTTTATTACACTCGCTATAATAGAGTGAAAGCACCCAAGCACGACCAAACGCAAGAACCCAAATGCAAGTCTCGAAAACTATTACCGTACCGCACGAAGCAAGGCTGTAAATCCCGAAACGCATGTACCGCAAAGTCTGAGCACAAAGTCTGAGGTCAGGACTGGGACCCCCATATCTCCAATACCCATATGTGTAATGAGGAAAAGAACTATAAAAGCTTTGAAAAGGTCTCATATGTCTCAACCTTTGTCTGATGGTGACCACCTTGTGTACCTTGCACAATTTTGCTGAGGCTTTTGAAATCTGTATGTTGGGGTTTAGGGTATGTTAGGGTTGGACAAGCGGGTAGCTTCCTTACTTCCCTATACTTCCTTTAGTTGGGGAACGGGTTCTGAATTTTGTCTGCATTTATGCCAAACAGCAGTTCAGAGTGTCAAGCCTTCTAAGAATCCTTGAGGAGGATGCTAGAAAGTGTTCCTTCTAAAGACTCTGTTGTCCTACTAGCGGACTGGCACATTTGTGTAAACAATGACAGTAAGACCTGGAAAGCTATGATTGTGCTAAACTTCCTCTCTGAACAGGCACTCAAGGGGTGTTAAGTTATTGGACTACTGTGCAAACCACAGTTTGCCTATCACAAACACATCAGACATGGTTGGTCTGTGGGACCCCAGAAAAAGCTAACAGGTATCAACTGGTCAAGCAAACTTCAGCCCTAATCATTGCCAAGGCAAGGATACCAGGAACCCGGCTGTGAAAGGATTTCAGTAGGGTCTTGAAAAGTGACTTTAGGTCAACTGTGCTAGATGATAAAGTGTCTCATCTCCAGCAATCTGGCCACATGGTCTAAAAACCTATAAAAGGTTAAAAAAGGCAGCACCTTTTATAATGCCTTTTTTATAATGTCACCATTCAAGAAACAGTTTGAGTACGCTTCTCTACTTTGTCCCGAACTGGGGATAGCCATGCCAAAAGTGCAGCATCGTATCCAACGTTACTGGGCCGCCTCGAAAAGATGGTCCACCAGTGTCATTGACTCACTTTTTTAGGGCAGCAGTAGTGCACAGGACTCTGAACTTAAGTCAAATCAAACATGATTTTCACCAGCAGTTAAAAACTATTGATACCTTATATCAAGATGCATTTAACTTACTTACCATTTAATGGGAGAAGTGACAGTGAAGTGAAGTGAAGTGGCTAGTTCAAGAAACTTAAACTAGAGTTAGAGTTAAGATTTAAAAGACTTAAGTCTTATTTTTTGTATGATAAAATAAAAGTCAGCGGTCCACATAGACCTTAATTGTATATTTTTGTTATCAATTCATATTTTAGTAGTGGTATATGATGACTTCCATGCATCCACACAGACAGCTTGAAAGTGCCTAGATATGAGTTGTTTTCCAAAGCTTAGGAAGCTTAGACAACCCTAGTAAGCCATCTTTAAATTATAATAAGCCATTCTCAAAAAAACATGGCAAGCAATGTCAGGCAAATAACAGAGATCTTTTTTAAGTAAATAAATTAGCATTGAAGTTTACTTTGTACTAAGTGATAAATAAGTATTAACATATGTAGAATTTTACACTTTCATTTGACATGCAAGTGTATTCTATTCTATTAAATAACATCATGAACCCACAGTTTTTTTGGCCTGTAGGCTTCCTATTAGGAAATCTGGTACAGACTAATACCATTTAAAGTGCTTCACAGATTTTACTTCTCAAAAATCTAATGAAGTTAAATATTTGCTTCTCTTCCCCTTCCCCTTTACACAATAAATTTCTAGCTCAGATATTTAGATTTAGTCCTGTATTAGACATTTATTTTTCAGAATTGTTAGATAGATTTAATCTTCGAATTTATTCCATTATCACCCTCACTCTTTCAAATATTCAACAGCAGGTTATTACCTAAAAAAATATAACTTTGAATTGGAAATCTCAGCAGGCTTCATGTTTTAGGAGATGGCTATTTGAGATGATTAAGATCTCTCAACTATTTTTTGTGTATCTTTCTGTCCAGAATGCATAAACAGATGTACTTAAAAGGCCATGGTGTTGTTTTATTTTGTAGGAATTAAAAAATGCTTGTATTTTCATTAAAAAAAATCTTTTTATCACTATTATTTTATTATTAGTAGTAAAGAAAATATATTACAATTACATTGATTGTGTACATCAATTTGTTAATGATCTATTTTTTTCATGGGTCATTGGAGATTCCTAAAAACATCAAATCAAAGGGGTAAGCTAAAATCTGTTAATCAACGTGATCAAAGCAGCAGTTATAATATGAGATGGTTTTACTTCTTTCTAAAGGTATTGGAACAATGAGGCCAATCCCTTTTTCTGCTGTAGACTGAAATCATTTGGGTTTGACATTACAAGAGGAATAATAGACTTAGCTTTTATTTTCAGGATCTGACACACACTTCAGAAGACTTGGAGTGTCTGAACCGCAGAAATTGTGCAATGACATTTGTCACAAGATTTGAATAACAGTAAGAGGTCATTCAGTTTGCAATAACCTGTACATAGTTTTGTGTCTTCATTTATGTAATGTAAACAAGTGAGGATTTTTATGTTGTGACCTAGGTCTGATCTTTGTTGAAAATATAAAGCTTTGAATAAAACTATAATCTTGATAACTGTCTGAAATTTTATTTCACCTGTCACACATACATTTATTTTATTTTCATTTGATTGCTGTTGTAGTGGTGTCCATGCTGTCTGAGCGGTCCGACACATTGGCTACGTTTATGCGCCCGCCAGTGTCTGCTTCAAGATTCATAGACAGTTGTGAGGCTTGATTTAACAACTTTCCAATTTCATTTTTTTTTTTTACCCCAAATTAGAAGTGGTCATGTTCCTCTGAACTATGTTATAGTGTAATGTAACTACATAAACCACCACTCTCACCAATGCTAGATCACTCAAGTAAAATAGTCAAAATGCAACTTCAGATGGCAACAAATGACATCGACAAAAACAGTGGGATTCTGTGGATTACTGAAATCTGGCTACATCCATCTATCCTGAAGTCAGCCATTGAGCTAACAGACCAGTCAGTACAGCATCAAGACAGAAACAGGGCCTCTGGCCAGACAAACGGAGGATAATCTTGTGTGTAGGTTCATAACAACTGGTATACAAATAGTACATTGTTGCCAGCCACCGTTTGCCAGAGTTGGAGTTTTTGACTGTTAAATGCAAAACCTATTTGTCTACATACCCTTTATTAAACTGTGGTAATGCTAACTGCGACTCATATCACACCGGTTGTTAAGGCTAACTCTGCACTAGCAATTTTGTATAATAACATTCTAAGTGTGCCAGTAGAGGAGCTAAGTCACTGGGAAAAATGTACACAAATAGTAAGCTCGGTTACAGGGACAGCACTATCACACCTCGGCCAGTCTGACCATTCATCTCTGTCAGCTTACAGTCCTCTTCTGAAAAATGCTCATTTCACAACCAGAACTGTTAAAACACTGCCAGAGGGAGCCTCTCAGCAGCTGCAGGAATGTTTTAGCAGTACATTTTGGGATGTTTTTGAAGATCAGAACTTAGATGTGTTGAGAGATAGTGTCTTATGTTATATAAAACTGCACAGACATGGCCACAGTGGACACAGTAGCAACAGGTCACTTTCACAGTCTACCATTCTGGCCTGGCTTAAATCCTCGACTATAGTTCCGCTACCAAAGAAATCTCAGATCAGCCTTAATGACTACCGCCAGTTGCTCTAACAACGGTGGTTATAAAGTACTTTGAGACTCTTGGTAGAAGACACATCCTGTCATTTCTTCCATCCACTTTTTACTCTTCCATATAGGGCTGGCAAGTCCAAGAAGGATGCAGTAATTACTTCTTACAACCCTGAACCACCTGGAGCAACAGGAAAGCTACACAGTACTCATTTTTGTGGTATTGCTCAGCCTTTACTGCCCCAATAGGCTGATGTGCAAACTGTTGTGCAAACTCACACTTGCAAATAGATTCAAGACTTCCTGAGTGGTTAGAGACTCTTTTTCCTCACATCTCTACATCTATCAGCCTCAGTACACTACAGCTCACAACAGCAACACTATCATCACATCTATTATTAGACAACACCTTACAAGACCACCTATCAGGACGAAGTGGAGCAGTTGTCACTGTGGTACATGGACAACAATCTGTCTCTGAACACAGCAAAGACCAAAAATCTTTCAAGGAATTTCAGGACGGTGTAGAAGGACATTCCACCAATAGTATCAATGGAGAATGTGTAGAAAATGTTACAAACATTCACTTCATGTGGTTTAATATTGAGAAGGACCTAACTTAAAGTGTGAACATCAATGAACAAAGACAGCATCGACCAGAGATTTCTGGTGTCCTACTACCATTGCCACCACAGAGCATCCTCACTCCCCTAAAGAAAACTGCAGCAAATTCTTAGATCTGGATAGAAGATCATTGGGTGTTTCATTGTCATTGTCTATTCACCCTGAAGGATCTACACATTTTATGTTGCATTCAGAGACCTCCACATATTGTCATGAACAAATCACACACAAGATACAACCTATAGAAGTAATACATTCAGAACAAATGGACTACTAATAGCTTTTACTCTACCACAGTACACACACTAATAAACTCAAGATAAATCTTTTCAATCATCTTGAATATAACTTGGGTCTATAATATTTCAGCATTTGAATAAAGATATTCTGATTCTGATTAATATGTACAGTGGGGAGAACAAGTATTTGATACACTGCTGATTTTTAAGGTTTTCCCACTTGCAAAGCATGTAGAAGACTGT
>JAOUQU010069362.1:4704-16551 GCA_028566735.1 Ammoglanis amapaensis
GAGGTGGGCAGTGGCATATGTGTCCTCCTGGTGTGTTTGTGCAGCCATGAGAACAGCCTCCATTCTGAAGTTTACATTCATCTATATCTGAAACCCACACACACAAATGCTTCCTAATAAAATGAATCCAAGCTGATGAAAAAAAAGATGATGATGACAACAGCTATTAGAACAATGTGAAGCATGATTAGCAGATTGTGGAATCAGAAGACAAGGGCAGGGTTGCCCATCTTCCCCATTATTATTGGCAAATATTTGGCAAAAGTATTGGCAAAATGGAACTACTGCAGTAATACAAAAGAACAACCAGGGAGTCATTCTTGCTGTCACTACATGACAATCACAGTGCCCTTATCTGTGAACAAGGAACATTGGAAAATCAATAAATCCAAATTTATTGTGAAAAAAAGACTCTTTCAGAAATGGTGGAATCATGGTGTGGGTTGGCCTCAGCATTTTGTGGTCGTACCTCCATGCCATCATAAATGGATCGCTGTCAGATATTGAGATATTACTGCTCCCTATAATCTTACCCGATGCTGAAGCAGTTGGGAGAATCCTTCATTTGTGGACAATAATACAATGACCCAGCATGTACTTCTCATCAACATGCTTCAGAAGCCTGGAATCAAATGCTTGAATCCAATTAATCATGCTTGGCATGCACTGGGAGAACATCTGGCAAACCAATCAATGCCTACTACAACATTTTTTGAGTTAGACCCCAGAACTAATTTGGCAGAAGATGCTGAACGATCTGATCACGTCGATGCCCCATCGCTCTCAATGAGTTTTGTTAATCTTGAATGGTCAAACACCCTACTAAAAATTCTATGTGTATCACTCCTGTCCAGTTTGACATGCCCCACCATTATATCACTTGCTACTCAATCACAATAATTGAGTTTAAATAAATATAATTTCCATAAGCAAACAACTTATTTGACATATCATTTGCATTTCTGTTTTTGATTTAGTTTGAAAATAATTTGCTTCTTTTTTAGTTGTTTCATATTCGTTTTGAAATATCCACTATTTTTGTGAGCAGTGTATTAGCTTCTCTTTGTGTTCTCAGACATAGATCTAATGCATCTCCTTTCTACATATTGCCAAAAGACACATAAAAAAGGGTTTGTACCAACCAACACAACTCTGTTTGTCAATGTGCAGCTGGAATCCAGAATGACAGGAGCAGATGAAGGATCCTGGAGTGTTGGTGCAAAGTTGCTTGCATGTTTTATTTCCATTAACACACTCATCAATATCTGAAAAAAAAACAGAGAAAAAGAGAGAAAGAAGAGTAAGAGCTGCTGTAGCATAAAATGAATCTCAGTTTATACTGTTATTATGTTTAATGCAAAGGTAAGACAAAGTACAATATATATATAGTACATGTGTATAAGAATTTGTATGTACCAGTGCAATTATGTAGGTCCTCTTTCAGTGTGTACCCTGCATTGCACAAGCAGCTGTATGATCCTGGATGGTTGGTACAATGATGATCACAATAACCAATTTTTATTGTACACTCATCTATATCTGTAACAATGTCAACAAATACCAGAAGTTAGATAGAGTGATATACACAATTAGACGTTTGTTAAACTTATTTAACTGATCATTGAAATTACTTCCAATACATGACTAACCTATGGAAATTTTGTAAATTTGAATTAAAATTTCTGGAAAATTGTGCTGTAACTGATTATTTGAATACTGTCTGGATTTATGAAACTGTGGAAAATCACATGTTTTCTTCAGGCAGTCATATTTACAAATTGGGCCAAAAAAAGTTCCAACATCTTTAGCATGCCAAAAGCAGATTGGCAATTCATCACTGAAGATTACATTCTACAGTCCAGTCCAGCATTTCCTTTTCAGCCCACTATTACCTTGTTATTAATGGTGGCTTTTGTTCAGCTTTTCTGTATGTAAATCCCTTTTTTTCTCTCGCAATTTCTTACAGTTCAATCACAGACAATGACTTCAGTTTCCACCCACTTCAAGACATATTGCTTTACGTTTTCTAGCTTGCGGCTTTAATGTTTTCCTTTGTATACCTGTATGCTTCTCTTGTACAACCTTCTTTTGTTTGTACTAGATCCTTTTTTTACTTGGATCAAACAACATATTTTGCAACATCCCTCCTGTTGAAGCTAGGATTCATGTCAATTCACTTTGCACAACAATTCTCTATGGTGTGAGTACACTCTTTAAACTGAAGAATATCAGCCAATTCAATCTGATGCATTTGCTTAATGACTGAATGATGAACTTGAATCTACAAAATTAAAACAGATAACCAAGATCAGTGATTAAACAATTTTTCTTCTCTTCATGATGCCCCATTTTTTTCTGAGACAGAGCTGAATAAGTCATGGCTTTGGAATGCTAAACTTATAATAGACTTTCTGATAAAAGTAGCATAATGGCAAGTTTCTTAAAGTTTTTCATACAAAATCAGAAATCAGGACATTCAGATCACTACACTTATAATATTACGTAAAAATATATTGACATTTGCAGGAATATGTTCTACTTCTAAAATTAACATGCAGCTTGCTAATATAATAGGTAATAACTACCAATATATTGCATAAAACTGTTTCCTAAAGGTTTATTGTACACAAAGCCATTTTATATGAATAAAACACATCTAGGACTGACCATAGCAAGAGTGGCCATTGCCAGTATAGCCTTGACGACACTGGCAGAAGTATGAGCCCATTGTGTTTCCACAGCGAGCGTTGCCATCGCAGCAATGAAGTCCTGTTAGACACTCATTCAGATCTACACACACCATGTAGCATACATGACAAATATTTGAAGTATTGTATATTTACTTCACTTCACAAACTGCACACAAATAATTCAAACGCAGATGTAAGGCCATAAAACAACAAAATTATTTACTAATTCATTTAACTGAAACGATGTGATTTGTATGTAAAGGTTTTCCTGAATCTGCCTCAGATATGATATGTTTTAACAAGCACTTATGCTATGAATTGTATCTTTATGAAGTTTATGCGATGTTGTGTTTTTACACGTTTATAGTTAACTAAAGATGACGGTTTTTACTGACTGTTTTGATACTTTCCCCTAGTTTTTAATAAGTGCATAAACTGAGGTACTCACTATGTTACCTTTTATAGGCACAGTGATTTTGCCTATGTTTTTCTACAAGCTAATATTTGAGTGACACAGTGACTTAGTAGATAGCACTGACGCTTCACAGCAAGGAGTCCCGGGTCCACTCCCCGTGTAAACCTGGGGGTTTCTGTGTGGAGTTTGCATGTTCCAAAAAGATGTCGGTATCCATTGTTGTGTTTGATGTAATTAGTGTGATTCATGAATATTACTTAAAGTGTAAAACATGACATTAAAAGCTAAATAAATAACAAGCAATTAATGTAATTCAGTACTTTGTTACGTTAGTTGTTGTTGTGATTAAGCCACATTTTTGTTCGTTATTTTTGTCCACTTTTTGTACCAAATACTTTAAATACAATTTGTAACATTTTTTACCTGTACAGTGGGTTCCATTGCCATGATATCCAGGTGAACACACACACTTGTAGCTACCTAGCGTGTTCTCACATGCCCCTTTATTAATGCAGACACCTTCCAGCTCAACACACTCATCCACATCTAAAAAATAAAACCATGAAACCCAGTTACTACAAAAAAATTCAAACAAAAATCTACAAAAACAAAATGCAATTTCTGACACAGGATTAATGTTTAAGGGATTATGTACATGCAATATAATACCTTTACATATGTGAAAGCCAAGACAATGAGCACCTAAAAAGAAGGTGCAATATAGAGAGCAAAAATTTTAAATGAATGGATTCAGTAAGGCAGTAAGCAGTTAGTCAGGCAGCATATGACAGCAGAAACACAAAAAATCATTTTTCTATATTTGCACCTAGTTTGTATAAGATTTGTTTCCTAGATGTCCCAGATGATGCCCACATCCTCCCCAAAAAGGCCTCAACACAGGCAGACCACACTACTCTCTTTATATTCTTCCACTATACATTGCTGTGCACGTACAAAATTAGAAAAGCCGTTTTAATTATTTTTACAATAAATAAATAATAAGCAGCTGCCATTGTTTTTGACATTGCGGTCTGTAAGTTTTCTTTTTTACATTGACAAACTATTCTTTTGCACTCAAACTTGTAAATATAGTCAAACACAAATATAGGCAAACAAAATAAAGAACCTTTTACCATACAATTTATTTGCTGTATTTTTTACTTATCAAGAAGACATACCATAAACAAGAAAAAAATACAATAAAACTAATTCCCATAAGATTTGTCAACATAGTAGTAGTTAACGCAACATTCACATTTACAGCATTTAGCAAAACCCTTTATCCAAAGCAACTTACAATTTCAATGGAAAATAATTTTAAACAATTGAGGGTTAGGGTCCTTGCTCAAGGGTCCAACAGGCTCTAGCAACTTGGTGATAGTGGAGCTTAAACCAATGAACAATGAAAAAATTTTACTGTGTGTGACAGAAAATAATTGTGCTATGAATTTCATTTCAAAAAGAACAGTTGGAGTTACTGTTGCAGCAAATAGGTGAATAGTCCTTTTTACGCTGATTCCATATAAAACATGGGCAACTGGGTCTGTGAGCCCCGGGTAAGTCTGGTGGCACAGCTGAGATTCAAACCAGCAATAGAGTGGGATGGCTGTGCCACCTCCATAGGCAATAAAAGGTTAATTGTGAAAAAGGTTTGCAAAAGAACAAAGAAAAACAAGCAAATGAAATGATTATTATCTATTGCTCAAGTACACTAAAAAAGAAAACATACAAAAACACCATACAAACGTACCTACACAGGCTACCTTGTTTTCTCTAAAGCCAGTCTGGCACACACATTTGTAGCTGCCCTCCGTGTTTACACATACATTTCCATGTTCCCTCTTGCAGCTCTCTTCATAACTACACTCATCAGCATCTAAACAAACAATGGAACAGACATATAGTGGTCTACAACAAATTACCACTAATGGTCAGCCATTTATCTATCACAAATGAATATGTCATTTGGGGTTGTTAAGGGTCCACTATTACCTGAAAACAATGATCACAATACAAGACTATGTGGCAAGCAATAGACTATGAATATTTAGGACTAAAATACAGTACATGAAACAAAGAAAGTTGATTACTTATCCTTCAAGAATCGTCACTGCACCACCATAAGCTCCGATGAATAAAAAAATACAAAAAAGTACATTTAAAAAGATGGATTTTACATATAAAGGAACTTACCAATGCAGTTGCGTCCATCAAGTGCAAGAACAAAACCAGTGGGACAGCGGCATGAGAAGGAACCCGGGCTGTTTTTACACTCAGCCCTTTTGCCGCATGCTTTCAAACCAGTAATTGTAGCTAATACACACTCATCTATATCTACAACACATAACATGTTATTTATTTATTGAGCATTTTAATAATCATGTTATAATCCATGACAGAAAACGGTCATTTGTCACAAGTTTCAAATGATACACAAGTCACATCAAACACACTCATGGACATTTTGATCGCTTCAATATGAAACTTGAGTACTAGAGATAGATGAATGTATTGAAAATACTAGCTAGATAGCTAGACAAAGAGACAAAGAGACAGACAGACAGACAGACAGATACATAGATACTCAAAGTCCTCTGGGTTGGAGAAAGACCTGGTGACCCACTCGTTGATCTTCATAGCACCAAAGTAGAATGCAATTGGAACGAGAAGAAAGGGGGCAACTCCATAGGCAAGTGAAAATGCTCCAGTGTGGTCACAATACAAGAAGATAGTGAGCACAAGCAATAAAATACTCAGAGGGACAGTGATAGTATTGGGCTAGAGACTAGAAGGTTGCCAGTTCAAGCTCCACTACCACCAAGTTGCCACTGTTGGGCATCTGAGCAAGGCCCTCAACCAGATAAAGACTAAATGCTGAAAATGTAAATTGCAACTGGGAATTGGAAATGTTTAGATAGTCTAAAACGCTCATAAATTATGAATATGAATTACATTACATTTCTGAATATATGTATGCTAAAGCAAGATGGATTTATAGATTTCTTTTCACCTTGGCAACCCATATGACCTATCAGATAACCCCGAAAACAGTTACACATGAAAGAGCCTGGTGTGTTGGTGCAGTTGCTATGGTAACCACATGGTCCTTGATCACCCTCCTCACATTCGTTGATATCTTTAAAAGAACAGTTTAAAAAGACATTTGTTAGATCTGTATTGCATGCAATGGTTTATCCATTTATATGAATTAATTTATGCATATCAATATGTTTGCTTATCATCAAGTCACAATAGCAGACACATTTTGGTAAAGATATTCATAGTTGTAGGATAAATGTAATGCTCTATGTTGATGTCTGTTGTTATGTTAAAATTAAATTTAATATGATTTTAACAAAAGAACACCAACTTGGTATGCATTAAAAATTTTAAATTAGGAATAAAACACACAAAAATGATGCCTACAGGCCAGGATAGCTTGCAATCAATAACAAACATTGAATTTAGGCTTAGGCCCTAAACAATAACAATGCTACAGTGTGAGCTGTGAGCAGCTTTACACAGATGTTTAATAAATTCTAAAATAGTTATGGTTTGACATAGTTTATATGACATCGTTTACTATAGTTTGCATTATATTTATATGTTTTAGTTTTGTCAGAAGCTCAGGATGAAGCATTTTCACCACAAATATGTCAAAAAAAATCTTTTGTTTTATGGAATTACATTGTAATGTTTTAAATGATCTTGTGTTCTTACCATGACACTCAGTTCCCAACTGAGTATAGCCTTCTGGACACAAGTTCTGATTTTTCTGTTGTATCTGGTTACCTACAACACCACGAATTGCACTGGTAGTTGGACTTAAAGTTGATTCTGAGTGGAAAAAAAACTCTTTACAGTTGACAGCATTTATAAGGATAGTTAAACATGTGTTAAGTATGTGTTTGCTTTACCTGTTGCAGAAATGTTCTGAGACGAATGCTTTAAATAAATGTCTGCCTTTCTTGCTTTTTCAACCTGAATCTGCTTAGGAAATGAAAGTCCAAAATAATCTAGCAAGTATGAAACAGTCAGGGTATCACGACTAAATATTTTTAAAAAGAATTAGTGTTTGCAAGGAATTCTAAATTTCTAAAGTGTCTTTCCACCTATGTACTGTACATATTTTTAGACTGCCTTTGCCAATAATGTCATAAATTATTGTTGATATGAAGAATGGAGGCCTGGTTCATTATTCATATCTCAATTCTTTTTTAAAAAGGTTCAGTGCTACTAAACATCTTTGTGGACTTCCCTTTGTAAATAGAGGTACAGTTGTGCTGATACAGAAATAATAAGCAAGAATGTCCACATACTTTTGGCAATATGGTGTCACTGAGCTATGATAAATGTCAGAAACTAACAGTTGCTAACATTTAAGATAACAAGCAATATATATCTGAAATGCTAACCTGGTTTTTGTCCTCTGGATCAGCATTTTTGAGAACTTCGTTGCTGACATTCTTGGCAAATATACAGTTCTGGATTACTAGTAATAACAACATATGAGAAATTCCCATTCTAAAGATGAGGGGGGGGAATACAAAAAGATTCAGACACAAAACCTTTTACAATAAGCCGCAAATAAATAAAACAACAATATTGCAGTTTATTGTATAGAATACCTGCTTAAACAAATTGAGATCTACAGGTATTTCCAACAGGTTTGCTAGCCAAGCTCAGACAAGACTCTGAAAGCAACCTAGAATTATGACCTAATAAGAGAGAGCTGGCTCAATTATTACATGGACCAGGGAGCAGGTAAATACACCACCCCATCCATATTGAGACTCTACCTAAGATTTTTTCTTTCAGTGTTTAAATGTGTTTAAATCACTGTTTCGAGCAAACCTAAAAAAGCTCAAAGCTCTGTGTAGGCGTTCCTGTTATATAGTGGATCTTTTGGTTGCAATTTTAAATTTGGAGAAGAACATTTTCGTGTTCCCGTTTAATTAGTGTAAGAAATCTTTGATATGACCTATAATTACTTATAAAGTAATCTATCAGGCAATCTATCTATATCTATCTAATCTAATATAAATCTATTTTTCGGGAATTGTAGAACAAAGTTTGATGGAATGATGGGAATATTTATTAACCTTTACCAATGTCACGGAAAAGCAAAAGTGTGAAAAAGAAAGGGCCTGATCATAACCCCAAACTTTCAAGTTCATCTCTAAAGCACATTGGACGTAATGTCTTGTCTTGAACTTGCTTGGCTTTCTTCTGAGAGGCTAATTAATCTTCTTTGATAATACCATGCACAAGGTCAAAATTATATAGACAGAAAAATAATTGTCTCAATATAAAAAAAAATCTTCAGAGATAGGGAGATCATTCACCATGCAGCAAGAACACAGTGTTCACCAGGGGCAAGAGGTTTTAGCCATGTGCAATCAATCTCTAGACTTAAACCCTATAGAACATGTGTTTTACCTGCTAAAGAGTAGTAACTCTCTAAAACAACACCACATGGAAAAAGCTGTGGCTAAATTCTGAAAAAAGTATCACAAAAACAAAAATAAATAACACATTTATTGATGTCAGTGGTTCACAGGCTTAAGAAAGATTTACAGCAAAATATTAAGTAATCAATACAACACACCAGAAAAATGAGTGGGTTCAGTATATCCAGATATAAATACCTGGAAATAAAAGCTGACATGTTGATCTGTTGGCTAACATTAGTCTTTCTATTACTCAATCCAATATTTTTGGTGAGGACCATATGTCTAATCTTTTCGAACAATTTTCCCCCCAACATGACAATTTAGTATTTAATGTCAATTATGTTATTTAGTAAATTTCTTCCCAAGTCACAATTTAATATTTAATGCCAATTATGACAAGTATTACTGCCACAATTTCTTAGATTTTCAAGAACACACAATAAGCAATTTACTTTTTTCCCCAAAATGAGAAATATGTCAGCAATCCTAATGGCTTAGTACTTAAATTCTAAGGCTGTAGGATGACGGCTGACTACTTAAAATAGAAAGAAAAAAATCCATATAAATGTACTTATCTACCACATAAAAATATATGGAAACTACATAAGTTTTAGATTTATGTTATAATTAGGTGTTAACTTAATAATAACGTTGCAAATCAATTTTACATACATCTATTGTACTAGTGCATTTTAGTCTCGACGTCAAATGACGTCAAATCACGAGAACTGAAATTGTTTAACTACCGTAAGCGTTCAGATAATTATGTTATTATCTGCAACTAAAAAGCACAACATTTGACAGTAGTTAAAAAGATGCTCAACAACTTTGCTCAAGGACAATTCAAAACAATGTTACGAGCACATAAGAACGTTATTAGTCCGTTTTATTATGTACCAAAAACAATCAATACCTCTTTATAGTTGGATACGCTATAATGAATAACAACAATACGTACATGTTTTATATATCACTTAACAAAGCAAAATAGTACAGAGAAGACGGAGAATGTACCTGGGTGGAGGTTTCAGGGGGAAGTAACAGTGTGACTGAGGGGGTCGCGGACTGGAACTAATTCCACATCCTGTACTGGAACTCTGGACTTCCCATTCAGAACAGTAATGAAACAACCGCAACACAGTTATAACGGGTGATTATATTAAATGAACACACATAATTATTGCTTTCTTATCCAGTGCAGTTCATTTCTATTACAATCTAGTTAGAAAGCAAATATTTGTAGCTAATTACATCGCGGTCGTAGCTGCTCAGATTTCTTAGTTTGTCCAGGTGTTGTGCCGAAATCCGACTCCCCGGCAGAATCCTACTCCCTTCTTTCCTACCAAAATTCTACTCCCCAATATCTCACCTTCTGTTTCACCTGAACTAAAATGCATTTTAGGACAAATTTAACAGATCAAGATAAGCCAACAAAATAAAGGAAATGTTAATGAGAAATTTTATCCCAGAGATGAGGGGGGAGTCGAATTTCAGCAGGTGTTGTGCCGAATTCCGACTCCCCGTGAACGCACACAACTAAAGCAAACTAACCCCACATGTGACTCTCACGAATTCGCAAATTTCTATAATCTTTCAGTAATAATCTTTTAATTAACATTCATAGCAAGCATCACATGACATGAAGCCAAATGTGAGTGTCACATTTTGTGTCCGTTTGTTCGATTCATTGATGCGCGTGCACGCGAAGGGAGTAGAATTCTACCGGGGAGTCAGAATTCGGCACAACACCTGTTACATGTCACACTCGTATTCACACTGTGGGAGGAATCCGGAGTAGACATGGGGAGAACATGCAAACTCCAACTACATCACAGCGATCTCCAATACCGATGGTGGAGTCACGTGACTGCTCAACGCATCACGCAGCCATTCACTCCGGAACCGCGTCATTCTCTAAATGGACCTTGAAGACTAAAAATAACTCGGGTTTCATCTCAAACCGGTGATTTTTACCACACGACCCGCTCCCTGACGCACACAAGCCCGTATAGGGGAAATCTGCACTATGGAGTGCACTTTTGAGCGATTTGGGAGAGATCTGTCCGTTGTCATGGAAAGTGGTAGGCACAGCGTCGTCCGGGCAACGCAGTAACGCACGGATTGCGTCATTTTCTGAGTGTTGAGCTGAGCTGAGGTGAGAGTTCCGGGTGTGTGCGCACCGAGCGCCGCGACTCGCAGTTACTCCGCTACTCAGCGCCCGGAAAGTTCCCGTTACCCACCGTTACTCGTGTCTCGGTTACGTCATTTTTAAGAGCGCAGAGAATCTGCGATGGGATTAAAGTCACTAAAATCACGAGTCACCTCTGGGATGGATGGAGGAACTTATTGGGTTCTTGAATGGAGCACCGCACCTCCAACTTTACATGTCGTGAGATGATTTGTTTTTGAACTTATTTTGAATATCACAAATCAAAATTCTGAAAGTTTATTATCTGTATTTATTGATATTACTTATATAACGAGGTTCATCGTAATTCACGAGAAATTATATTGTGAGCATTTGCAGGACTTTATAATTCAGCCGTTCTTGTTTACACAGCCAACTGAAGTTGTTTATTGTTTTTATTTGGTTTAATTTAGCTTTATTTTCAACTGGCCTTTGTGAATGATGTATATACGTATCTAACTATTTATCTCAAAGCCATACCGACAGTTTGCAACTAATCTTTCATAAAAAAATAATTATATATATATTTTTTATTATTATTTTACTATTTTAAACATATGGTAATGTGTAGCATTTGTTTATGACATCTGAAACATCACGTGTTTTTTATATCTGAAACAATCATATGAAGTTTTATATACATTATATATAAGACATATTAACGATAATATATATTTTTTACAAATTTATAATTCTATCTCCAGCTATTGTTCATTATACATATTCATAAGCATATTCATTTTTTTTACAAATATATAATAAAATATTAATGTGCGCAGTTATTCCAGAAATTACGTTGTTAAGTTAACAATCTTTTTTAATTTTACAAATTTTAATTCTATCAATAATGTGCGCATATACTCCAGATAATATATATCAAACATAATTATTAACTGTCATATTTACTATAAACATATTTACTGTGCGCATATACTCCAGATATTATATATTATTATAATTAACTGTAATATTTACTATAAACATATTTACTGTGCGCATATACTCCAGATATATTATTATTATAATTAACTGTCATATTTACTATAAACATATTTACTGTGCGCATATACTCCAGATATTATATATTATTATAATTAACTG
>JAOUQU010069468.1:0-16548 GCA_028566735.1 Ammoglanis amapaensis
AAGTCCCCGGCCCGACCCGGGGATCGAACCCGGGACTTCTCGCTGTGAGGCGACAGTGCTAACCACTCAGCCACCGTATATATATATATATCTAGATAGATAGATAGATAGATAGGGAAATGTGTATACTACAGAGTGAGACATGGACAGTACTCTATGGTGAGAGTGAGACCTAGGAGGAGAGTGAGACATGGACAGTGTGAACTATGGGGAAAGCGAGTAAGGAAAATGGGTGAAATATAAAGGAAACTTAACAATGGAGAGAGTGAGGGAAGAAGTCATTTTGAAGAAATGGAAAGGGGGTTAACTATGGCGGGAGGAAGGAGGTAACGATTATGGACAGAAAGAGGGAGGGTGTAAGGGAGGAGGTAACTGAACTATGGACTTGACTTGGTTGGTATGTAGCTGCAGTCTTGTGTGTCTACAGACTCACAGGTGTTGGTACTGAACTTGCAGTAGAATGAGTTTAACTGCTGAGGAAAGAACCAACGCTATGGAGCTGAAGGAAGGTGTAAACAATCCAACATTCTGCAACGATGAGGAGAGAGTAAATGTTAGTGGTGAGCTGGAGGAGGGAACCTCGGTGCTGAACGGGACAGGTGGAATGGAGGGCGCTTACACTCAGATCAAACCGTATGCCGGCATGCCAAAAGAAGTGCTGCTCTTATACTCCAGCCAGGCTCGATACCGTTTACCCAGGGAAATCCTCTTCTGGATGACGGTGGCATGTACAATGGCACTGATCGCAATGACCATCACTCTCATAGCACTGTCTCCCCGCTGCCTCAGCTGGTGGCAAACCAGCCCCGTCTACCAGATCTACCCCAGATCGTTCAAAGACTCTGATGGAGACGGAATCGGAGACCTTAAAGGTAATCAATAAAGCATCTCTTTCGTTTACAAGTGTCATTTCTGCACCTTTATATTTTAGTTGGAAGTGAGATGGTGTCAGAGAACTTATAGTCTGGATTTAGTGACATCTGATTTCCATCTTTTGAGACAGTGCAAAGAAGCTTTAAGATTAAGATGTTCATGTGACGATGTGAAAGCAGTGATATAGTGGCTTCAAGCCAAAGTCAAAATATATAAATACACACACACACATCGTATTTATTATAATTTCTAAACTAAGATGGCCAGCACAGTAGGTAGCACTGCCATGTCACAGCAAGAAGGTCCTGGGTTCAATCCCTCTGTTTATTCTTTCTCTAGTCTATTATTATTATTATTATTATTATTATTATACACTTTATTCTAATCAAGATAGACTGACATTAAAGTGTTTCAAAATCTTAACCCTTCTGCACCCACTACTCGTGCAGCATACTTAACACAGTTCTGATTCTGAGAGCATAGTACTTTGTTATTGGCATCAAGGTTCTGAAAAGTCAGTGTTGGTCTTATGAAGTACTGTGGAATAAAATCCACAGACCCATGGATTGTATAAAACCATGAAACGTATCACTTATTTTTGCAAGTTTTATGATACTAATTTTTTCAGATTAGTCAGTAAGGACCACGTTCATCTGTTTATAAGAAACAAAAACCACAGACTTGGGGTTTGGCTACAACCAGTAATCACATAACATTTCCATTTGTTAATAAAATAACTGTACAAAATCTACAGATAGCTGTAAATTCTTTACACGGTCCAGTTACTGCAAGACCTTTCATATAGTTCTTAAAGTTCTGATATATACAATAAATAAATATAGACGAGCATTTCTAAACATGTTTCCACTATGAAACATTACAAAAAATATTGACTCCACTTTTACTTATACAGTAGTTAATGTCGAAGAGCAGTTTATCTTAAACACACTATCACATCACTGTTTAAGCACAGCCTTTGTACTAACCAAAAACAACAATTAAAGTGTTGATCGCTTTAAACCCTTTTTATGTTTTTAACATGTTATGCATCAGTGCTCAAAGCCCACGGGTTTAATGCACCAGTTTCACTAGTGTAATCTGTAACTGTGGGTACGATGGGTTGAGCATCTGGCGATTGCCATCATAATGATGCCTAAAAGCCTTTTAAATTCTCCACTTTTTATTAGTTGTTTTGAACACCATTGTTGTTATATAATGGTCAAAATGACGTACCATAAAGTGGTTGACATAAATTTTTATGAAGAAGACTGTAATAAGGAAATGCTCTCAACCCAATAAAACCAAAGCCTGTTTTACAATCTGTATAAGGGTCTCATAGAAGTTATACTTTTAACTGACTTCTCAGCATTGTACCATTTTAATGCCTCCAGCAAAATGTTTTGGGATGGGTACATAGTATGGAGTTAAATCCGTGTCACCTGAAATCATTATTCTTAGGGGAAAAAAGCGTGAAATTTGATCATTGGTCTAGGTAGTAAAAAATAACTCAGGATATAAAATTCAGGTTAATGTAATATTCAGGTGACAAATATTCAATATTCATATTCTGAAGAGCAAACAAGTGCAGCTGTAATCAATCTCGAACTTACAAAAGCATGTTGCTGCTACAAATAAAAAAATAAAACCACCAGGGATGTTTAATTACCACATAAGCATCTTATTCTAACGAGTAAAGGATGTCGTGATCTGTTGTTGTCATGTCTATGACAACCACAAAAAATATGATCTTTTGTGTCTTTTTGGCAACATTAAATTCACATTAAATTCATATGAAGAAAAGCTTCTATTTAAAACTTTAAGCAGCGTAAACCCGGAACTAAGATGGTGCTAATTCCAAACTCTAAGCCTTCTCAGACAACCATTTACTACTCCTTCTATGCTAATCGTGTCTAACCAAACAAATAAAAGTGTGAAAGATCTCTTAAATGTGACACCAATGTACAAATGTGTATGTCTTTAATTTGGACTTAATAATGTATGTGTTCATACTGGTTAATAAGAAGGATTGAGTCTCATAGCGAAATTGGAAATGTTGCTTTTGTTTAGGTATCAAAGAGAAACTGAACCATTTCCAGTTCTTGAATATCAAAGCAATCTGGATCAGCCCCTTCTATAAATCTCCTATGAAGGACTTCGGCTATGATGTAGAAGACTTCAGGGCTGTTGATCCTATGTTTGGAACTATGGAAGATTTTGAGGACCTGTTGGCCGCTATGCACAGCATGGGTAAATGCATTTTTTGGTATTCCCCTTAATCCCCCCACTGCATATTTTCACTTGCATAAGGTGAGCTCATATACCGATTAGCTTTGTGTATGGAGATACTCTGATCCTCATTATCCCTTTAACAGAGGCTGTAATTGCCTCAGTCATACCTTGAACAACTCCAATCTTGGGCAAGAGTTAATCATTGTTCATGTAAATGTCTGCTACAAGAATGTTGTGGTCGACTGCCAGCTATTTCTGTTTTTAATCGATTTGGTGTGATTCTTCCAGGTATGAGGTTGATCATGGATTACATTCCCAACCACACCAGTGATAAGCATGTCTGGTTCCAACAAAGCCGTAACCGTGTAGATTACTATTCTGACTTCTATATCTGGGTAAACTGCAGTGAGGACGAACCACCTAATAACTGGGTAAGCTCACCCACAGACAGCTGTTTTTTCGACCTTCTACATGTAAAAGTGGTACGCTTCAAAACATTTTTGCTTTTGGTTTATCAATAAACAATAATCTAAAGTTATAAAAGTTACCACAGTGGTTCATGATCTGCATCACTGATTTGGCCACAACCCTCCCTAGTTACCCTGAGTTTGAAGTGGCACTATCATGCACTTGTTTGAGGCAAGTAGAGGCCGACAGATTACCGCACTGGACCAGCAATTAAAAGGTTGTTGGTTTAATGCCACAGGTTGCTGCTGTTGGGTCTGTAAACTTGAACCTTAGCTCTCAATGGCTCAGACTGTGTGTACGTAAGTGTAATATAAGTCATTTTGGATAAAGGTGTCTAAACTAAATACTTAAAATGTAATGTAATGTTTGTGAATCCTATTTGGCTATGAACCTACAAGATAAGGTAGTTTCTTCCATGAGTCTGGCTACATGTTTTTGGTATGTGGGCGGATTTATATTATTATAATGATCAGATCCAAATTCTGAGCTGCTAAGTATGCTATTTGTACTACGAATGTGACTTAAGAGTAAGGTTGTTAAGCTGGCAAGATATATTGATATATAATTGTCTTAATTAAATTAAATCTGCCAACCATTCTGTGAAAGTAAAGTTTGTAATGCTTGATCCTTAGGTGAGTGTGTTTGGAAACTCCAGCTGGACGTACGATGCAGTTCGAGGACAGTGCTACTATCATCAGTTCCTCAAAGAACAGCCTGATCTTAACTTCCGCAACCCAGACGTTGTAAAGGAGATGACGGTAATTAGACTCGGACCCCTGCAGGTTTACATCATAGCAGCATAGTGTATCACAGTACGGTGGGGATGTTGTGATCGAGATGAAGACATGAACTAAAGAATGGTCAGTTCTACACAGTGATATACTGAATGAATGAGCCGCTCTGTTTTTTGTATGCCCTGAAGGCTGTGATCCTCTCAGGTGGATTAGAAGTGGGAACGAGTCACAGTAGATAAAGCCTCTTTATCTCCGGCTTAAAGGCACAGTGTGTAACCTGGGCATTATGCCCACCACTAATCTTGACATCACCACATGCCAAACCTGTTAAAAAAAGCAGGATCAAGTGTGCAAACTGAACGTTTGACCTTGCTTATGTTAGGAGTTAGTGATAAGGCTTGACATTTTATGTGAGAGACTAGTATTCAGTATTTTTAGTAAATATGGAAAAGGTTATATTAATTTTAAAAGAATGGGGCCAAAATCTTTTAATCACTGCAATTATGATTAAATAAAGAGTGATGAACCCAGAAGTTTTGAGTACAAAAGCGTTATTGGGATTAAATTGGGAGCTGAAGTAGTGAGATTTTGTGCTTAGTGTTGCTGATTAGATGGGTACTATCCTAGCAATAGGTTGGATATGCTATTAATTACAACACTCCATAAAAACACATTTATTATAAAAACATAGGAATTTGCTTGATGTTCCCCCCAGTGGACCGAAAGGATTAACAACACAGTTTACATTTTTGTGGGCCCTTCATGTTGTCAGGCAATAACACCATACAAGCTACCACTGTAATCAATATAGATTCAAAATGCTGTAACATAAGGTGTTAGTTTAATCTTTATTAACTACAATTTTACCTGTTTACTCATTAAATTTACTTTTATCGTATTTCTATTTAACCCTGTTATAGGATATAATTAGTTTCTGGCTGAAAAAAGGGGTGGACGGATTTCGCATGGATGCTGTTAAGCACATTTTAGAAGCTGCACATTTGAGGAATGAACCCCAGGTTAATCCAAACCAGCCACCTGTAAGTGACTATCAGTTATTGAAAGTAATAATTCCTTGGATAAACAAATGATTAGTGTGTTTTCAGAGGAATGCTACTGTATAAGGCTTTGTTTTCAGTCAACAAAAATTATTCTCTTTATTTTATACTACACATTTATAAATGAGTTAGCAATCTAGGCTGTATAGTAGAGCAAATTTGTAACTAAACAATTTTAATTAAATACATCTAATGATTGAAAAATAGTTCCAGGTTACATTTGTACATACACAAAATACACAGAAGATATGAAGCACAATTGTATACCAGAATAGTTATTCTAAGATGATTTGTCTCCAACTACTTTAGGATTTAAAAATATAACAAAATAGCATATATACAGTAGGTATCAAGGAACAGTATTTAGGATTGTGAGCAAAACTAGTATTGCAGTAAGATTTGGAATACCATAGACCAGAGCATGGTATCTCCCTCCCGGCCACCATGACCAGACGTAGTAAGATGTAACAGTGCAGTGATTGGTGTTTTAGCAGGGCTAAAGTCACTGTATCCATGATATTCTTTTATTTATACAGGATACTGTGGATACAGAGTTTGAGTTGCACCATGACTATACGTACACACAGTTGGGCCTGCATGACATCCTCAGAAACTGGAGAGCGGTCATGGATGAATACAGTAGAGAACCGGGGCAATATCGGTATTTTGCACAGTACTTCTACAAAGAAATTCCAGTGTGATTTTTTCACGTTGAAGATTTAAGACAGATTCTGTTTTCATCTACAGATTCATGGTAACAGAATCGTATGATTATGAGGAAATTGAAAAAACAATGATGTATTATGGAAGCAGTTTAGTCAAGGAAGCTGACTTTTCATTTAACTTCTACCTGCTGGACCTTCCTGATGGCCTGTCTGGAACAAGAGCCAAGCAGCTGGTCGATTTGTGGATGTCCAATATGCCTAAAGGAAAATGGCCAAACTGGGTGGTATGTTAACATCTTAACATCTGTTTTAACACACAGTAAATATTTATTGCACAAGGTTGTTCTGTTCATAAGGTTATATCAAACACAATTTCTTATCTCCAGTTTCCCCACTTTTTTTTACTTTTTGCTATTTTATTTGGTTTGTTTTGGGTCTTTAATCATCTGTAGTACATACCATATGTAACATAGCACATGAAAGGCAACCATTGGTGGTTGTAAGTGATGTTGAAGTCTTTTCAAAGCCCTGCATGAGAAATGTATACACACACCCATTCACTATTAATTCCTCCTTTTTCTGAGCACCTACAAAGCTGATCATGTCCCTGAAAAAATAAATTGCTTTTATTTCTGTAACATTCGAACAATTCTGTTTCTAAACATCTTATATTAGATATTAGTCTTAATTACATTATTAGTTTTAACTTCACTGTGCAGGTTGGAAATCATGACAAGCCACGGATGAGCTCCAGAACGGGTCAGGAATACATCCAAGCAATCAACATGCTCCTGCTAACACTGCCTGGAACTCCAACCACCTACTATGGGGAGGAGATCGGCATGGAGAATGTCAATGTTTCTGTCATTCAGGATCCTTTCGGAAAGTTCAATCCTGTAAATATGAAAGTTTCTTTACTTACAGCTTATTATTATTTTAACTACTTAAAAAATGTAAATGTTTGTGGAACAGAACAACAGTCGGGATCCACAGAGGACACCCATGCAGTGGAGTAACGGACTCAATGCTGGCTTCAGTGACAGTAAAAATGGTACCTGGTTGGATGTAGGACCTAACTTTGAAACGATAAATGTAAAGGTATGTACTGGCTAATTTGAGAAGTTTATTTTTTTCAGATTGACCATTTAGATATAAATTGCAGTACATATAATAAAAACCATTGCTATGGCTGTGTTCGGAAATATTGACAGCTGTATAATGAATGAGACTTATAAGAGTTATTTGAACACTAGTCAGACAACATTCCAACACATATTACTACCAGGTTGACACAGGTTGCATAGTACCAGTTAAAACAATGGGTTTAGCATCTTGAATATCTCTTGAATGCACTTAAACTTTACAGATGCACACAAACTTGTAAGCAAATACACTTTAGCTTTACACAACTTTATATAGATTAAACATTGACACAATTTTATAAACTTATCAATGGCTACACATCAATGGCCGTGTTAATTTATGGTGTGAAGGAGAGAAATCGTCCCGCTATGAATTCTGGGATTGCTTTACTGAACGTGGGAGATTTAGATGTTGTCTCTTCCTGCAGCGAATATTACAGTAGTGTTTAAGATGACTTAGTTTTCAGATAATAAGGCATATAGGAATTCAAACAGTCGATCTATCCGGAGTGCACACAGGATGATGTAATATGCTGCCTAGTTAGTCACCATCCTACGTTTCTAAGCACAGCCATTATGTTTTAAGGACACAACAAAAAATATGGAATCTTCTTCTGGCTTTTCCCATTACAGGGTCATAAATAATGTTTTCAAAATATGATTTTATGTGAATACAAAACTTCAGATATATATTTACAGTTTCACAGTATTCAGTAAAATAAGTAACAAGTGCTGAACAAATGGTTCAATCAATTCAAACATATTGTGACTGCAGGTTCAAATGGAAAACTCCACATCAGTGCTGCAACAGTACCGTACACTGGCTCTGCTCAGAGAAAAGGAAGTCTCGCTGTCTCGAGGCTGGCTTTGCTACGTCTATGAGGATGATGATGTGTTCGTCTTTTTGCGTGAGCTGGATGGACTGAACCAAGCTTTCCTGGTAGTTCTTAATTTTGGTGAAAATACTGAAACAAATCTTTCGGCATTTTCTAAACTGCCAGATAAACTAACTGTTCGCTTCAGTACAGTTCCTGGAACTCACAGCAGCTTCTCCAAATCCAGAATACCCACCTCAAAGGGCCAGGGACTGTTGCTGCAGTACTCCACTAGTACACGCTTCCATCCGGGCCATGCGTCTAAATGCTATGTCTCTGAAAAGGCCTGCTACTTAAGTGCTCTGGATGTTTTATACAAGTGCTAAAAGGCAAGATTTTAAAAGAGCAACGTGAACAAGTTTAGCTGATTTGATCTGTAAATTTACCTGAAGAAATTTAAAGTTGCTCCTAAAATAAAAGTAACAATATCCAGCTTGGGACATTTTTCTTATTATCTTTGTGTTTGACCAAAATGAGCAGCATTTATTTTCTCTATTGTAACTCTTATTTTAGTTTATTTTGATCAAACACAAACCCATACAATTAAATTTTTACCAAACAAATGAAAAATAAAAGTAGTTAATTGATGTGCCACTTTAACAAATGTAATTCTTGTTCAAGTACTTAATGACATTCATTGTTTTTCTTTAAATCCCAAACTAGGGCAGTTTTTAAAGTACTTCAATGTATCAATTGATCTTTTGCAAATGGAAATCATTTAAATCTGTGGGATTTGCTTTGGTAACAAGTTCGTTCTTGACACATGCAGTTCAAAACCAGCTAAATTAATGTTTAATGTCTACAAGTTATAGAAATGTAAAGCTGAAAAACAATGAAAGCAATGAAAAGGAATAGAACTTTATAATTCATCATACGGATCATGATTTACTTTTTTAATTCTTTGTCTTTTTTTCCGTTTCTGTCTTGAACGGTCAATGTCCAGTCCCAGCGTTTGGTAAAGAAAAGCTATCTGACGAGCATCCTGTAAGTATAAAAGTGTACACATAGAGATTTGCAGCATTTACTCATGCACAATAGGTAAACTTGGGTAACAAAAAATGAAGTGAACATTGAGCTGTGGTGATTTATATAAGACCATAAAGCTGTTACTTAGTTGCTTTGTCCAGAACTGCTCAATGGCTTATGAGTTAATATCTAACACATGAGCATGACAAGACTTAAAGATCCTCAGCCAAGCCACAGGCATGATTTAATAAGTTACAGAAACTGTAAGATATGAAGTCTGATAAGTGATTTACCAATGGTGAAATAGGTGAAGAAAGAACATTGGGCAAATTATTTAGAACAAAGAATCAAATTCTTTGGTTATTACAATGTGCTGGTAATTGGATAATTGGAACCATGCTGAGATTCACAATACACACAGTTGATCTGCTCTGCTACCATCAAGTTAGATAGCAGATACTAGGCATTGCTTGCAGTAGACGATCTGCAGGGATAGAAAAGGATAGGCTTTTGTGCAAAGACCCTGGTTATCAGACTGATGTACTCAATGAGTGTCTTGTGCGTTTCCACTAAGACACAGCCAAAACTAGAGACTGAGGGACTACACACCACATTAGAAGGAGCATGAAGTAGGCGAATATGCCCTCCCTTGATCACAATAATCAGAAAAAAAATGAAAATAAGTAAATAAAATACCTCACGCAAGGACTGATCAAAAGCATCTGGACCAAAGTGATCTCCAACTAACCCAACATCCAGTATGACAGACCTGACTTCTCCTGTTTGGAAAAAAACCCAAAAAAAACAATGGAAAGATGACACCATAAACAAAGACGGATTAGAATAAATACACAAACTCCTCCAACGATCAATGTATTCAATTTCTTGCTTCCACGGTTAGTTTTAATTGCTCTTATCGTGGGGTAGAAGCTACAACTACTCATTTGTAAAGTGGCGACAAGAAATATTGGTGTGAAAGCTGCTAAGCTAAATGAGGGCAGCCCAGTGGTTTAAAAAAGCTTAACCACATGGAACCCTGGCATGAGGTGACAATCAGCAACTGAACCACAACGCCAATATTTATACTGAGTATTAGGGATGACTGGATGCCACTAGTACCAATGCCGATACAACACACTGAGTATCTGCTGTTAGATAGAGCTGCTCATTAAATACCAATCCGATACTACCACTTCTCCTCTTTAACACCTAAGCAGTACTTACTACATTTGTAATTTTGTAAGTATTTGGCTATTAGTTTAATATTCTCAGATTTGTTGAATATGTTGCAATTAAATCTAAATAAATGTGTTGCTCTATATCCATATTTGCGAATCTCAGAGCCATATAAGTATAAATAAGTAATAAGTAATAAGTAGTACTGTCTCTTTTAAAAGACTTTTTTGGTGAATGGACAACCTTGTTGCAATCTGGCAAAACAGAGATAAAGCTCATGCATCTCAATTTGTTCGAGATGTTGAATGTGAAAATTGTAAAATAAGAAGTTTAATTTTTCTTATAAAATTCCCAAGTGTGTGACTGCACCTGAACGACATATGTTTATTTCTCTTTTATACCTGATTGGTACCAGTCCTACTGCCTGGTAATAATAGGGAAGCATTGGCTTAGTAGTTAAAGTTACTGGGCTCAGAAATTCAACGGTTCAAACCCCACTACCACCAAGTTGACACTGTTGGACCCCTGAACAAGGTTCTATTGTCTTAAGTCTCAAAATGTAAGCTGTTGCTTTGGATAAAGGCATCTGTTAAATGCATCTAGTAGACGCTTTTACTGAACACTAAAATTTAGTTTGTTGTGTAATGATGTAGTCATGACTTGAACTGCACTACTTTGTGAGTGACGTGCTTGTTTGGTGTGGAATAGATTTAACCAAATCCAGACCTTGGCTCAATCTAACATCATCTGGATGTGTTGGAACACAGACTGCTAACAGATTTTGAGCAACACATTCCCGACACCAGTAATGAACTTTTAAGTGAAGCAACTGCAGTGATTTTAAAAAATGTAATACTTATACAGTCATATATCCATTTACATTATCTCATCGCACTTCTAAGATTTTAATCTGGATAGTGCAATACCTACGCTATTACCATCAGCTGTGGATGTACAGAGCAGATGAAGCTGACAATAGTTAAATGCCAAAACACCTTATCTCTCTCCTTTCTTCTTAGTACATTAATCAATGTATGTGCATTGCTTTTTAAGCTGTGAGACAGACTGACGGTGACAGTGTCACATAGTTGTTCTTTAAATCTGACTGTAAAGTAAAATGATGTATGAAGATCACACAGCCAATGCTGAAATTCTCTCTGGCCTCGGTCTGTTATCAACAGTCTGGCTCCCTCAATCATCTGATTCTATTTAAGCTCTGTTTTTAACAAGCCTGTTCCTGAGCTTGGTCTCTTGGGGTACTGTTGCATGTCTGATACGCTAACTTTAAACATGCTAATCGACCCAGCTGTCAGTGTGTGTTATTTGTGATTCCTCTTTGGAAAATAAATTACAGGAGATTAGAAGTGTGTGTTTATGTTAATGATACTAGGAAGATAGTTCTTCTAACATAGAAGTGTACATAGAATGTACTTGTAGACTGTACGCTTATTTACAAGGGGACAGCTATATGACTTAGTGGTTTGAGAACTGGGCTTGTGATTGGAAGGTTGCCGGTTTGACTCAGAGAGTCGACAGAATATAACTGAAGTACCCCAGAGCAAGGCATTAAACCCCAAACTGCTCCCAGGGTAGCATGGCTGGGGGCTAGAGTTGTGATCCACATGATTGATCTGGCATTGCATTATACTGGATGCCCTTAGTGCCATAACCTTCCTTATATATGGGGACTTTATTTAAGACTGTATATACACTGCACTTGTTAGTGCACTACTTATAAGTAATTCAGGGTCTCTAACCCCAGCTTCATGTTTTGAAACTACACTGGAACCTCCGTTAACATACGCTTCCGATATCGTCCAATTCGGATAACAACCAACCATTTCGCTAAAAATTTGCTCCGGATAACAATCAACATTTCAGCTAGCAAACATCACTACATCAGCGACGTCATCAACACGTGACCCAAATTTCTGACAGAGCGTCACTCACACTTAATACAGTTACAATAGGTTATGTTTATCGTTACATATTATAATAATTCAGTGATTTTTGTGCATTATTATAATAATATAATCCTCGCTCATGGTTCTGAAGAAGATTCAGAATAATAGTAGTAGCGACGTGAAAATACTGCGGCCAACTATTTAACTGAAAAAGTCCTGATTTCTAAGTTTGAACAAGTCGTGTGTGTGTCAAATATCAAGGCTGAAATACAGCCGAAAGAACAACAGACACTGGACAAGTTGTTTCAATCGAGAAGGAAAGTTACCCACGATTTTACAATGACAGGACGTTCTCATGTAGAGGGATCCCCCCTCCATCCACTCACGCAGTCACACGGCAGTTAAAACGGTACATTTTATCTTGTTTACTAAATGTTTTCTTATGTTTGAATGCTTTTTATGTTTAAATACATGTGTACTGTATTATAACTCTTTTCATTTTAAAAACATATCTATATACCATGTTATTTTCATATATTAGCGAGTCAACCGGGGCTGGAAACCAATTATTTCTATTTCCTTTATTTCTTATGGGGAAATGTGTTTCGGATAGTGAACATTTCGGATACTGACTGACCTTTCGGAACGGATTGTGGTCATTAACCGGGGTTCCACTGTATAGGCAAAAATCAAAGTGCCTGGAGGAAACAGACACAGAAAGGACCCACCTCACCTAGGGATGCAAATTCTTTCTAGTGCATCACACACCTTGGTACCCTTTTAGTTCTAAAATAATTCAGCACTTCTAAAACATGTATTTACACAGAGCAGGCCTAACTTTTGACCACCTTCCTACTATTATGTTGGTCCCCCTTTGTTGCCAGCTCAGCTCTGAAAGCTCTGAGCACTGTGTATTCTGGATCTTTCTATTAGAACCAGATATAACTTCTTCAGCCAACTGAGCTACAGTAGCTCATCTGTTGGATCAGACCACATGGGTTAGCCTTTATGCATCACGTGCATCACTGAGCCTTGACTGCCTGTGACCTTGTCACTGGTTTGACCATTTTCCTTCTTTGGACCACTCATTAATAGATGACCAATACCAAGCAAGAACACCCCACAATCTGCAGTCTGGAGATGATCTGACCATCTGTCATCTTTTTAATGCAATTGAGTGGCTCTGGCACTGATGCACAACAGCTCTTACATAATCACATGGAAATTATTTTCCACTTAAAGCTTCATTAAGTAATTAAAGTAAATAGATAGATGAACAGACAGACAGATAGACACTTTGTTGATCAGTTTAGGTAGTTCCTTTATGTAAAACTAAGGACATAATGGTGAAGGTCCTGAAACTCAAAATGTATAGGAATAGTCTCTTAACCCACTGAGCTGACTGTGACCAACTAATACTAATAACATTTATAAAATCTACTTTTATACGTTTATCAAAGACATACACGTACCTTTGGTACAGAGTCCACTAGTGTGGGTCTGGATGGCTTTCTTCAGTCTTTCAACATACTTTACCACACCCGATAAAGGCACCCTCATATCCTTTGAGTATGCATTGATCAGCATGGACGGGTAAAGCTACAGAATAAACATACAGTGGCCAGTTATAGACATGAAATCATGGTACTCTACAGTATAACTTTGACCTGAAATACCTGAGGAAATATGTTATGGCATGGGCAATAAGAACTGATGATGTCCCTGTGGTGGGTGTAACTAATGGGGTCCCCCCATTCCCCTCGTTCTTCCACTGTTAATGGCAGAGCAGAGTCCTGCATAGCACCGAGGACATCCAAAAAAGGTGCCTAAATAGAAAAACTATGTAAATGTGTTTTCAAACAACAGCGCACTATATTTCACTATAGAATAATGAAAGCAAATACATAATAAACGTGTCAATAAAGGCTAATAAGGTTTTTATGATAAACCAAATATGGTGTTGCTGATGTCATCCATTTTCTAGCTTTACCACCGCTAATCCTATTTTAAGTCATGATGGAACACTGGGTGAAGACACTACATACACGAAGCTTGCCAGTCTGTTGCAGGGTATCGAGACAAACACACAATCATACAGGACAATTTCAGTATCTAAAATTAACCTGACTGTCTTTGGCTGATGGGAGAACATGCAAACTCCAAACAGATAATATGGTAATAGTTTATTAGCACAAGTGTTGTAGCTCAGGAGTGAATTAAACTAATACTATCTCTTATTATATGAAAGTGTTTTTCTTGGAAAGAACTTCATAGACATGCTTAGTAGAGCGCACAGACCCAGACACAATCAGGGACATATCTGTATCTATTAAATATTTTACATTGTAGGAGACAACTGAAGCACCTGTAGTATACCCACACAGACACATTGAGAAGAAGCAAACTCCATGGAGGCCTTACTGATGTTAGGCTACCCACTGAGCCATCCTACTTGAAGATAAGAGTGCTGCACAGAAAAAAAAGCAAAAAGAGAAGCTAACCTGTAGCAGGACTGCCCTGAGGAGGTGAGGGCTTCGGTTGCACAGCGCTCCTGCTAGAACTGCTCCAGCACTACAAGCAGTAAGGGCTGTAAGTTTGGGTTGGGACACTCCCGACTGGAAGAGAGTCTGAATACATGCCATCAGATCATTCACTCCATTGTTCTTGAACTGCAATTGACCTGCTCGATGCCAAGCCAGACCACACTCTCCACCACCTCTGTTTAAAATACATGTTGAAAATGTATAATAGCCATAAATCATTGTACCTGGTATTTTGCAGATCATGAAACACCTGAATGACAGTCAGTACCTGACGTGGCAGTAAGCTAAAGCCCACCCGTCCTCCAGCAGTAGTCTCTTCTTGGGACTGAACGCCATGTTTAGATCCACACCGTATGCTCCGTACACATGTACCAACAATGGAGCCTCACTTATTTCAGTCAATGGTCGGATGTGGAAAAGTGTTAAAGGCACTTTAGTCCCATCCTACAACAAAATACAACATTTTGTGTAGATATATGTGTGTGAGGTCTAGATCAGGATGACCTGGTCCAGTTTTAGGGAACCAAAATAACATAGCTTCTGGTTCAAGCCACTCCACTGCCAGGTTGTTTTTGCTGTTGAGCACTTGATTAAGACCTGTAATCCTAAATTTCTCTGTATGGTAACTGTATTGTATGTTGCTTTGAATTAAATGTAAATGCAAACTGATCAGATTAGATAATCATGAGACCCAATGTTAACAAACCAAAGCAGAACGAATGAAACTTCAAACCTGGCTGACAGCTTGTAGACGTGTGGTGTGACACTCTGGATGTGATGCCTGTTGACTGCCTTTCATGCTTGCAAGGGGTCGCTTATCCGTTAGACAGAGGTGATAGCGGACTGGTGGATGAACCGGTGAAGACAGCAAAAAGCTAAACGCGTCCTTGTTCAAGTCAGTCCGCTCTGTCTCTATAGCACAGGCCCAAAGAGGCAGCTAAATAAACAGGGATGTATGCAATTACATTATTACACACAAACAATACATTGATGAAAAACAACACCAGTATTTTTACATTTACATATTTTATTCTAGCTATTTTCTGTCTTAGTCCAATTCGATTAGTGTGGACTCTTGACACTGGTGTGCAAACAGAAAATCTAGCTGCTCCACCTGGATGTCATGGTGTTTTTTATACACAATAGAAAATGCATTATTCCTAACTGTTTGGTTATAGAACACGTCTGGAGAAGTCTAAAGTAAAGTCTGTTTTTACAGAAAAGCATAGAAAACATGCAAGCTCTACAAAAGCTTCAAATTGCCTTACGTGGGAACCTGGGTTAAAAGCCCTAAAGAAAAATATATTTGTTTTTCATGTGTATGTTGTATTTTTAATGTAGCCAAACAAGTTGTATTGTTGTATTCTGAGTTCTGACCTGGTGAGTGGCTATGCTGCTGGGAGAGTGTAAAGGAAAAGTCTGGAGTTGGAAATAGCCTGATGGTTTCCTTATTGTGAACACACAGTGACTTTTAAGCAGCTCCATATCTTTGATGATCGATCCAGGTGCAGGGCTGAACACTGGTTCCCAATGCTGCATGGCAGGAGAGGAGAGGGGAGTTCTCAGCAGCTTCAGGATTAAAGTATGAAAAGACACACATACACAAACATCAGTACACAAATTACATTTAGACACACCATTAAATAGGCACTGACAAATATATTGGTTATGGAGTTATTTAAAAATTTCTTTTAAAAACGCTCTTAAAACATTTTTATGCATTACACTTAACTTTAAGGGAAGGTTAAAGAAGAACTTAAGAGAAAAACTTCCTTAAGGTGTTTTATGCAACCGGGCACTGATCTTTATAATTTAACAATATAATACAGTGGAACCTGGGTTAACGAACGCCCCTGATAGCGTCCAATTCGGATAACGACCAACCATTTCACTAAAAATTTGCTCCGGATAACAA
>JAOUQU010069574.1:0-16546 GCA_028566735.1 Ammoglanis amapaensis
ATATTCTCTATGTTCTCTTTGCTGTTACAACAATGTAATTTCCCACTGTGGGAAATTAAAGTAGCCAATCCAAAATTATTTAAATTATTATTTTATTGTGTATGCTAACTTGTGTCATGATATTAAACAATCAATACTAACAATTTAGACATGAATAAATGAGAAATAAATGAATAAACAAACCTTTTTGTAACTTTCCTAAACACAAGCTAAAAAGATCAGATTCGTCATGCCTGGAGGATTAAAGTCCTTACACTGATTATAACTGAGATTTTTAATCACGTGGTTATAAGCAGGGTTTATTGTTTATGTGTTCTACAATCACTTAATTCTGGTCAGATTCACAGTGGGTCTTAATTTGGAAAATGCATTTGTTTACAAGGGGGAAATGTGAAGGAACAACAAAAGGAAACTTACAGAAGAGAACATCCTCCACACAGAAAGAACTCATGATATTTCCGTTTGAATATTTGATTTCTGTAGTAAAATGAGAAGTTTTTTTTAACGTCCTTAAAACGTTCCATTTTGGTTGTGGGGAAGCTATTTTTTCCAGTTTCTTATGAAAAGAACTCTATTAAACTTGAAAATTAAACTCAATTTTATGTAAGATAATAGGATTATTTTATTGGAATATTCTAAGCACATTTAAAATGATTTTCTTTGGATGTTGAAATTTAGGTTGAGAAATTGATCAATTTGCGTAAAAGTAACACAAAATGTTGTCCACTGCTGCCCTCTAGAGGTGTAACGATTGCTAGCACCTGCTGGCCAGTTTATTGGAACCTGTAAGTCAGTGTTTTTCAACCACTGTGCCGCAGCACACTAGTGTGCCGTGATAGATCGTCAGGTGTGCCGTGAAAAATAATCTAATTTCTTAAACAAATTAATTATCTGTAAATAATCTGCCATTTCCAAGTATCCGTGCCGTAGTAGTGACTGGCGGCGTAGTCATGTATTAATTCCTTATCACTAGATGGCAGCAGGTAGCGAATTGCATTGTATGTTAAGACAAGATAATTAGTGATGCATGAACGTGGTGAGAGCAAACAGAATGTTTTTTTGTACAGAATTTGAGTTTGTAAAACACATTTTATACTACCTCTTTAAGTGTAAAACCACGGTGTTGTGGCACTGTTTCAGCTGTATTTTTGAAGTGGACATGTTAAGTTCACTATTTATTTAAAAGAAGAAATATAAAAGAAGATAAAAATAGATTTTTGTGTTTATTTGATTCCCATTCAAGACACTTCGATAAGAATGACTATATTGTTAGAATAGGCAACTACAGAGTATCATTTGTTAAAATTTTTGATTGGTGGTGTGCCTCGTGATTTTTTTTTCATGAAAAAAAAAGTACCTTTGCTCAAAAAAAGGTTGAAAAACACTGCTGTAAATGACTACTATGGTTTAACCCTTAGGATTGTGTACAGCACTGTCACTTTAGTGTCTGTGTCATATTTCCTAACACTGAAAACATTAAGATCTACCCAATACAAAGCATTAAAGCATTAAAGGATAAATAGGGAGGGTTATGTCTGGAATATTTGGCTAAATCAATAATGCAGATCCACTGCACGCACCCAGATAATTTTTTTACAGACCTGTGCAGTAGAACCATGACATTTTACAGTAGAACTATTTGTCCAAATTACTATGAAAATTCTTAGAAGAACTTTAACAATTTCTCAGGTTTATTATAGATTTTTTTCATAGTTGAACATTTAATGTCATTTTTATACAGCTCTACTATACATTTCTACTAACAATCGGTAATGTATGTTGGTGGTGGGTGGAAATTCTGGTAGCTGATTGTAATCAGACAAACAATAAAGCCAGTTTTGATCATGTACACACACTGATCTCCCATTTCCACTTCTTTATAGGAGACTCTGGCTACTAACTAGGGTCCTTACAAATTTTGATTCTCCCACCAAGTCAAATGGTAGCAGAATTTCAGAATCCTAGTGTTGTTGTGCTAGCAGAATAACCTGAATGCGAGTGTATTCCACTTCATATTGAGCTGGCAGGCATGCACTATCATGTTCCTCTGCTTACATGAACCCTTCTGATAAACATATCAACAAAGCTCATACTAAGCTACTTGTCTCTACATTACACTACATAACCATAGTATATTACATTCTGGTTATAGAGAACCACGTATTGCCATCTTTGACTTATAGCTTATAGTGTGTTTTCAGAATTTGTGCACTTATAAAATGCTTTTTTGATGATCTAGAAAAGTAGTGAACAGTGATGTATGTATTTAATGATAATGCCTATCTGCCAACACTGGATAAAGACCTAGCTGCTATTTGGAAGATGAGAAAACAGAAAATAAACAGATCTAACACATAACCTGGGGTAACTTAAACCATTTACTGCCATGATCCCCATTTAGGGTAACTAAATTAATTGTAACACAATTTATTAAAATATAAGTGCTGAAACAGCTTGTATGTGTAGTCATGGTATTACATTATGGTCCATTTCTCCTGTGCTGTAATTCCTCAGAAGTCAAAATGATGGCAGTCTAATATAGTTATGTAGGCCCTTAAAACGGACTTAAAAGATTTTGTATGAAGTAATGGGAAAGCTAAATGGGTGCAATCACTCAAGTGTCTCGTGCGGTGGTGGAAGCTCACGCTACAGCCGAGTAATGTAGTGTCCCTTGTATCGGCAAAAGCTCTTGCTATAGCCAAGTAATGCAGTGTCTCGTGAATTGGTGCAAGCTCACACTACAGCAGACTACTGCAATGTCTCGTGGGGTGGAGGAAGCTCCCGCTACAGCCAAGTATTGCAGTATCTTTTGATGTGGTGGATGCTTACAATAAAATGTTATTGCAAGTCACAAACTCAAATATATTTACTGTTTTTATTATTTTAATGAAATAAACATAAATAATACTGTTTATTATAATTTATACTGTTTATTGTCAGAACATATCAAACTTTCTTCAAATATAGAACTGTTCAAGTCAAGGTTAAAAGAATTTTCTCTTCTCTTGTGGATTTGCACAAACTTTTGAAGGTTTTTATTGAGTTTGTTTTGGTTTTAAACCTTTAAAGCTTTTATTTGGAACCATGTGTGAAACAAGCTTTTCTGAGATTTTTATTTAAAGCCTTTAAAATATTTTGATGTTTTTTTCTTGTATGAGAAGCACTTTGAATTGCCACAGTGCATGAAAGGTGTGATACAAATGAACTTACCTTGCCTCAAACAAGAGTTCAATAATGTCTCTTACTGAGCATTCTGAATTGCACTGCGTGTCAAAGAGACACATAAAACAACGTAAACGATTCCTGGCGCTGTGCAGGACTATATAATACAAACTGAATCTGTAAACATGTCTTTATTATACATGGTCTTACTTACAAGCACTGCTGTACCTCCAGGATACGACAGTTTGACATAATGAACTAGTGGACCATATACTGGAAAAACACATGAGCACAACTGAGGAAATTTTTGACTGTTTCTGTATATCGAGTTTGTAATGTTACACATAATTAAGCTTTTATGTTCTCTCATATGATGCTTAGCAACCATGAGAATCCAGCCTCGTCTGTTGTCCATCCGTCCCACGTCAGACCTTTTTAGAGGCGACCCTCGCTTTCTGTTTGCGCAGGTGAGCCTCAATCTCGTGTCTGAACAGCAGCATGCCCAGCTGCCCGTGCGAGGCCTCGTTCATGGCCTTGGACTGCATGCACATCTTGTACTGCTCAGGTTGTAGCTCATCGGCACAGCGCTTCTCGTGCCAGAGGTGGAACAATCCACGGGACGGTGTGCGCACCACCAGCAGGTTACTGTGCAGGTACTTCCTGTAGAGATGTACGTCCTCCCCACCCCAGCCTTTGATGTCCACATCGAATCCGCCTAAGGTAAACGAGAATGAATGCTTTAAAAAACTACTACAAAACGTATGCAGCATACATGAATACATGTTTATTGTTTTATTTACCTATGTTGACGAAATCTGATTTATATTGACAAGTCATCCCAAACCCAAAGTCCCGCCAGAAGCCGGTATCTTTCTTAATCACCTGCACAAGAAAAATCTCTTCAGTACCATCTGTAATATTATTATTCATTTTCTGTATCAGTTAATCCCACCATGCTCCACTAAGTAAACAAAAATGACACATGAGACAAGAAAACAGAAACATGGAAATTACTTTGTTAAACTTAAGCACACGATTGGTTGACATTCTTACACATTTAATAAGTGGGATGGCACCATCACATCTGGCAGTATATAATTAGTTGAAAAGTTCAGTACCAGTTGTTGTTCCACAGACGGAATGTGATCGCTGCCTCCGTAAATCACAGCTGGATTGTACTGACTGAACAGAATCGGATAAAACACCTTCTTTCCTATAAAAAAACGAAAACGTTTTAGGCTACGTTTTCACTGACTAACAATATTGTGGCAGTATAAAGTCTGAACAATTAAGGATTAAAGATTAACACAAAGCAGCCATCTGAAGTGATTACTGAGCACATTACTATTTATTCAGGTTACTATCAATCCACACATGACCTTTTTTTAAAAAATAGAAAGAAATTAAATAATCGGATTATGGCATTCATTTGAGACCAGAAATCACTTCAATCCCCAGTAATAATGGTATAACAAGATATTCTTAAAAATCTTTTTAAAAGATTCATCCATTTTATTATTTTGATGCAAATCTGTGATAATCTGCCTTTTGGGTCCCTGAGCAAGACCTTTAACTCACAACTGCTTGTATTCAGACACTAATTTCGTGAATGTAAACATAATAAGGGGGCAGTTGTGACCTGGTAGTTATAAAACTAAACTTGTGGTCGGAAAGATGTGTGTTCAGTAATGTGTTTACTAATGTGTGTAAATGTGCGTTTCACTGCACGGGTTGGAATTTACAATGTTCTCCGGCTCTGATTGGTGCTTCTCGTTACCTGGTTGTGTGTTGAGGCGGCAGCTGTTCAGGAAATCGGCAGTGAAGACGATGTCAACGTCACAGAAGAACATCAGGACGTTTCCTCCTTTCCATGCCCGAGCTCCGACGTCTAAACCTCGGCCTCGAGAAAACTCCTCGTTCAAGTGGATGAGAGTGAAGTTCCGGAAATTCAGCTCTCTGAGAGAGGAAGGAATATAAAGATGAGAAAAAACCCTCCGATCAAAAGCTCTTGAATGAACCAGAACATCAATTTCCAGCTGTAGTTGTAGCAAGACCAGTGACAATGTCATAACACTCAGCTCCTTCCCAGCTGCTGTAACAGCTCTACTGGTGACAATGCCGTAACATTTATGGATCCGCTCCTTCCCAGTGGACGATATAATCAGACTGGTGACATTGCCATGCCTCTTAGTAATCAGCCCAGTGGTAATCGGGGGTTCATTCAGTTTGTCTTTTTGTTCAATTCTTAGCTTTTTCTGTAACACTCCCAACACTAAACTAAAGTAAACTACATTTAGATTTTGCTTTAGCTTTAATAAAACACAGTGTGACAGTAATAACACACAGACACAATAGTAAATGTTTATGAAAGTCATAATAGAGTTAATTGGTCAGAATACATGCTGAGAGTTGAGTTTCAGGAATGAGCTGGTATGGTGCTGCTGAACATGACCCCTGTGGACATGTTAGAACAGCACTTTGTGTACATGTGTGTTTGTGTACAAGTCGGTTAAATGCTGAAAATGTGCCTAAAAAAGGCTCGGCCAGTGTTCCGATTCCTACCCAGCAGACACAGTGGATGGTTTTTGTCTGCTGCAGGTACTGAAAATTAGATTACATTCAGTGTGTTCAGTGAAATATTGTTCTTTGGAGCGTATGTGCACATTTTAAGCGGTCCTTTATTAAGGACACAGTACAATAGCAGTAAGACAATCACGAGAATTCTTCAAAGTTTCCACACTTTTCTAACTCTATCTATAAAATCAATTTTCTACATCCCCATCTTCCTTTGTGATGCGTTTTCCAGCATCGTAACATTTTAATGCGATCAGCAAATCTTGATTGATTGTGTAGCCACTGATGTGTCACTGCTGTAAAAAAATCGCAGTGTTAAGTCTTATTTAATTTAATCTATTTTAAGTCTTTCAGTTAAAATACTTTTGCTCAGCAGAAATATGAGTGTGGGTGTAAATATCTTGAAACAAAAGCTGAAATGTTGATCTATTATCTGATATTTATCTTGAAATGTCGAACTGAAATGATTTCAGTCTACAGCAGAAATAAAGTGATTGGCCTCACTGTTCCAATACTTTTCAAGAGGACTTTTTAAAGTATGTATGAATAGATTAGGAAGGAAAGAGGAAAACAAACAAACTGAAGTCTGTGGTTTTTCCTGCCACACTTTTCAGGCTGGATAAACTGGTGGTTGTTCTTCCTCTCCTATTTTCTCTCCGCTTTCAGAGGAGCAGAAATTATTCATGGATATCGATTCTCACTTGTGGGTTTCGCTCTGTGTGAAGCGGAGACGAAAAGTTTCCTGAACGGATGCGAGATCACACAGCATCATTTATGAGAGTTGCAGAACGGGGTGAGACGGCGTGTCTGCGCTATGAATTAATCATGCACGGGTGTTGAGTTCCTCGGTTAATTGTGTGTGTATGTGTGCGTGTGTGTGTACATATCGATAGGCTGACCTTTTGTGAAATGTTATAATGGTTCCTGATGTCATTACAATCAACAACATTTGAGTTCTAATCTGAACAGATTTAATGTACACACACACCTCTCTGAAAACACACACACACACACACACACACACACACACACACACACACACACACACACACACACACACACTAATGGTGTGAAATTCCAGCTGTCCGAAACAGACACATTCTGATGTATGGATGTAAAATGTTCCAGCTCAGTGTTGACTTTGGATTTTTCTTTTATCTTCCTGCACACTCGCAAAACCAATAAAAAAACATCTCAAAGCTCTAGGGTGCACGTAGGGACACCTCGACCTTCATTGAATCACAGAAGAACTCAAAGAATGAACAAGAAGTTAGTGAGTGTCCTCCAGAACTACAGACGTCTGTTCTGAGTTGGAACACCTTGAAACAAACAAGCATAAAATTGTTCCTTGAAATTTTTTATTTATCTTGAACTTACAGTTGGTGAAGGTTAGGTGTGGGTTCACAATGGAAATTCACACTCTTTTAAACACAGGTTCAATGTAATTGAACACTGATGGGTAACGCAGGTTTAATATATTACTGAAATTATGTTAACTTAATGTTTGTGCACCCCACCTAAAAAAGAGAACAGGAGAACCTGACAGATGGTGGGTGTAACACTGGACCAAGTCAGAACAACATTGCAGCTCATTGGAAAGCTACATTAAAAAGTTAAAGATCTGTAGATTAAATGAACATACTAATGCAGCTCAAGAGATTAATAAACTAATAAAAGTATAAACTGATGGACAGTGGTGGCCGAATAGTTAAGATACTGGGCTATAGATCAGAAGGCCACAGGGTAAAGGTCAAGCTCCAGTTCCACCAAGTTGTTACTGTTGGGCTCCTGATTCTTTTACCCCCAATTGCTCAAAATAGTGTTCCATTGTAATTTAAGTTGTTTTGTATAAAGGCATGTGTTAAATGCTAAAAAATGTAAATGCTAATGTAAAAAGGAGAAAAGACAAAAAACTATAAAAGTATAAAACTTGAAAGCCTGGAAATAAACAAGCATGAAATTGCTCAAGTTCCTTTTTCGTTTATTTCTCTTTGACTTACTGTGAGAGAAGGTTAGCTGTGGGTTCTCAAGAAACTTAAGAAAAGTTCTTGAGTAAAATATTACTACGCCTACTACTCCATCCACCAATGAGCTCTGACTAAAATGCTGACCAGAGAAAGAGACAAGGGAACTAAGCAATAGGTCGTAAGGTAACATGTTCATATGTATTACATATAAATAGGAGTACTGTGTCAGGACGGAGATATGGTGTGGCAATAATGATCCACTGTGGCGACTCCTGATGTGATTCAAAAGATTCACTAAGTTGAAAAAGTGTGTGCTGTAGTGAACAGGGTTGCCAGATTGCAACCGTGATTTGCATGCAGTTCTGCCAAATGATCAATTAAGAAAGTAAGCTTTTGACTTGGCTAAAAGTGGCTAAAAGTCACTAAAATACATAATGAGCACGACATAATTAGATTGTATTCAAAATAAATAAATAAATCTATAAAAACAGAAAGAACAAAAATACAAAATGAATGTTTTTAAACTTGGTACAGCACAAATGAACCTAAAATTACTGGAAATTGTAGTATGCTTGTGGTTATTTAATGTGGTTTAGATAGAAAGTTTGTGGTAACAAAACAACAACAAAAATAGACACTGAGAGATCAGCACTATTACAACCAAGTTGCCATTGTTGTGCCCCTGTGTACGGCCCTTAACCTTCAATGGCTCAAAAAGGTAATAAAGGCATCGGCTAAATGCTGAAAAAGTAAAATGTATGAAAAGATGTGAAATTTATCCACCTGCTTAAATTGTGCATTTAACCTACTAATGCTTATTAGTTTTAAGAAATGCCCAATCTGGCAACACTATTATGCATTAGCCCATACTATAATATAATAGGGGCAGCCATGGCCTGCTGATTAGAGAACTGGGCTTACGATCGGAGCAAGGCCGAGTCGACAGATCACAACTGAAGTACCCTCGATCAAGGCACTCAACCCCTAACTGCTCTCCAGGCGCCATGGCTAGGGCTGCCGGGGCACGTATGCACTTACAAGTTTACCCCCCTTCCTATTAAAAAGATTCAAACCCTTGTAATGTAGAGAAGTAGTCACGAGGAGGGTGTTTTACCTGAAGTAATGCATGAACTGTCTGAATTTGTCTGTTCTCTGTGAGAGAGGGACGATGATGTTGATGGTGTTCTGTGACGTTTCCACTCGTTCGTTTGACACCTTCATCAGCGGGCCGAAAGGACGGAACATGACGAGGCGTCTGAACTCGTTTCTTTGTTCACCGCGGAATGTCAGCTCATACAGTGTTCCTTTATCTCTCTCTGTACGAGCTAAACCTGCAGTGAAAAAAACAACAAGAAATAATTCTACTTTACACCACACACACTTTGTCTTGCATACATTGTCCATGTTACGGTTATTATGTTTTTTTAACGCATCCCGAATTTATATTTTCTGTACGATATTAGCTGTACTAAATTGCCAGATTGTATTTTCCTAAATAGCTGCAGACCTTCATTTTTGACTGAGGAGAGTCTTAATGAACACACATTCCCTCATGTGCACAGTACTGACCACTTATTTTCACCTGTTCCAGAATGATTCATAAGCATATTTTATTGTGCACACAGACTCAGAGACGTGCTGTGAGTCTCAGATGTGTTACCTTTCAACTGAGCGCCACCTAGCAGCCACAACTGGCAGATAAAATCCAGATCTAGTCTCCTGTCCTGGGTGAGGAAAACATGGACTAAAATGTGGACGAGGTTGTGATGTCATGTAAGGTTCCTGGGTGTTTGCAAAGATGTTATATTGTGTTTATGCTTATTTTTTATTTATCTGAATAATCAATGCTTTATTATTTCTGAGGTAGGTACAAACAATAAAAAACAATTTTTTGTGTAAAAATCTCATTAAATCAAATTTTATAACCAATCACAACGTATATAAATAATGGAATAATACAAAAATGCAAAGTTTAGCTTGACCAGTCGAAACCTGGAAACTCAGTGTAGTGACATTAACCAGGGAATGTGGATAGGTCAGCGCCCTCTGCTGTTTAAAGTGAATATCAATTACTTTGACGAGAAATTTGAATTGTAGCACATGTTCAACAGTTGCTCGTAATGCATCATTACATCCTTAATCTCTGACCCCCAACAGTGGCTGTATGTCACAACACATATTTAAATCTCAACCTTTAAAGTGAGATGAAAACTCTTCCCACTTGTCTACCCACAACTTATATTTAATTTTTAGCATTAAGCAGAAAGTGACTTTATCCAAAACTACTTTAAATGACAACAAAACACAATTTCTTTGAAGGATTGGGTGTTAAGGGCCTTGCTTAGAGACCCAACAGAGGCAACTTAGTGGTATTGGGGTTTGAACCAGCGACCTTCTTATCCTTAGCTCAATACCTTAACTATAAAGCCATCACTGACAAATTGTCCACACGTACACCTACTGCTCATGCCAATGAACCCTGCTTAATCTTCATCATCACAGATTCTTCCTATTTTAATAAAGTACTTTAATTTAGAATTGACGGAGGATGCTAGTGGTACGAGGGACACTTTGTTTGTTAATGGTTTTGATTTGGAACAATGTACAAGACCAAGATCGCTCCACCTGAAAACCAAAGGCATGACGAAGATGCTACCCAAAGTGAATAACCAGCAGAATTGTAAGGAACTTTGTCCTCAAACTCTGGCCGCGCACCTTGGGCCATGTCCCCTTTCCACTTTTATGAGGCATGCACCTGATCCATGTTTGGGACTCTTTAGACTCTTACTTGTATGTAACCGTCAGTCTTTCAGTTGTCATTAAACCTATTTTATTTTGTATTTCTGACCCAGTGTCGTAGTGTGTTGTGGCTTTAAAAGAGTCTCTGAACATCTAATTCCTAACAAGAATATTACGTATGTTATTATATTATACGTAATACATAAACAGCATTTAACTGCCAACATTAACACGCCTCTTTGTAGATTTTGGTCCTGCGATACGAGAAAAGATGATTGTAACCCCTGACACACAGGTTCACCTCAGGTTCATTTCACCTTACACTCACACATCAGTGTGATTATTTTCTTTCTATTTCAGTTTCCCAGAATATTTCACACATTGTTAGAAGAACTTCCCTGACAGATGTGATTTTTATCCCCAATCCCTCGTTTTTCTTTCCACTCAGTCACACAATACAAACAAAAGATCATGAAGCAAAATTTTGTGTCTCCTGCATGATACGAGATTTGTGGTTATGTCTGAGCTACATTTACACAGAAGTATTGTGACTAAAATGCCACATGAGTCACAATATTGGTTTGTAATACAATCCCCTCTAAATGTTGATTATTCATTTTCTTTAACGAATTCCATTAAATTAAAAAAGTCACATGGTTTACTATTGTGCTTACAATTTACTCATCAATAGCATATTTCTGAAGTAGATACAAACTATGCAAAACTAAGCTGCACATTCCCCTTTTGTGTAAAAAACTAATCTAACATTATATAATGAAACTAATAATGCAATTTATAAAATGTCTAAAATAAATATATTCCAAACCTGGCAATGCTGTGTATAGGCATTAACCAGGCAAAGCGCCATCTGCTGTTTCAAGCAAATAATAATTATATTTGCATTATTTCAGGCTTGAATTCTGGCACAAGTAGATCGGCTTCTTGGTGCATCGTTACATCCCTAATCACGATGCCCATTTAAGACAATTTATACTTATACTGCATCTCCTTGACGCAAGACAGCAGCGTCGCTGCAACAATATCCTTTTCCTCTTATAGTTCTGCATCAAGGTGTATATGCTTTGCTAAGAGGGTGACGGATTTCTTTTGTGTTTACCCTCCGGTTTTAGATACAAGCAAAAAATATCGTTGTGCATTTTAGTTGATCAATATTGAACAAGAATGAACAACCTGAATGTTTATCATATCATAAACAAAACACCATAAACATCAAGGTACCACCATATGAAGAGAGTGAATACTTTATTTACAACTGTGCATACGCCATTGTTTTGATAGCTACCATGCTCTCCCTTGTGGTCTGTGTCGGTTCAACTGTGTCGTTTTGATTTAGAACATTTTGGAGATACACGTCAGGAAACAAAAGGTTCTGTGGAGGGAAGTTACCATCAGTGCATAAGCTCTGTGTCACGAAGGTGTCGATTTGATAGAGAATAATAAATTGGCATTTAGCCATCGTAGGAGAAGACATCTAGGAGATGCTTATCTATGAGAAACGATTTGTCCAGTGTTTCAGACGTCCAGCGCTGATTGACTGGGTTCATAGAACAATATTGAGGCCAATATTTCATGAAAGGTCATACAGAGTCATTAACAAAGCATCTTTTTCGACACAGCAGACATTATGCAAGAGGAATAGAGAAATTCAGAATCCCAGCACTCATGTGCTAGCAGATCATTCGCTAAAATTTTTTTTCGCACATTATGTTCTCTTTCTGTGTAATTTCATAATTTCAGATCTACTTCTCCAGTTCCACTATAGATTATAGAAGCTTCTTCAAAGCAGCCAGCAGCGGGTTCTCCCACAGATCCAGACACCAGAACCTCGACGCCAATATTTGTGCTGGTAGGCTTACAAGATAGCCAAGATATTATTCTTGTCAGCTGTTCAGATAGACACGGCTCACAAAATGTCAATTCAAGGCTCGTCTGATTCCTTACAAACTCTCCTTTGTTGAAAGAACGAGAGAGAGAGGAAGAGACCCGAATAATTACACTGTCAGATCAAAGCTGAGTGGGTTCAGAAAGGAACTAAGGATAATTAAAGTACTTACACAGATTTTTCTGAACTCTTTTTCAGAATTTGTAAATTATTTTATTTGTGTGACGTGACCTTTTAGTGTAACCCCATCACGTAGTATTTCTGAGTGTGTGCATTAAAAGCTTCTATTCCAAATGGATTCATAAACTGTTTTATAATCCAATAATTTATTAATGTGCTTATTAATCTGATGAAGATTACCAAAAAAAGAAATGGGAATTCATTTAAGCATATGTGCTGGGAGTCTCAGATCCGCTACTGATCAGCTGAGTGCTGATGGGCAGACAAAATGTACCGCTCATCTGCTGGGTGGGGAAAACAGACACATTTTCAATGTTGTGTATAGTCTGATAGTCTGTACATTTACAAAAAATTGTATTTCTTGCTGTTATTTATCTTAATAATTATTGCTCGCCATGCACTGGCCTTGATTTCCTGTTATAGTTTTGTGTAAAGGTCATATGCACTACAACTTACTTCACCAAAACAAGTTAGAATTTGCTGAGTTTCTGAAGGATCTGATCAATAGTGAACAACAAATGTTTTTCAATTTTGGATCGTAAACAAAACTTTGTTAACATCAAGGCACCGCCATATGTAGGAAGCCAATACTTTAACTACAAGTATACACATTACTGTTTTGATGGCAATAGTACTTGTTGTCTGCTTCGCTACTCCTTGAGGTCCACGTTGTTTCATGGCCTGCATAAAGCAGCAGGGTTTACAGGATTTCCTGCTTAGAAACAAAACCATGTTTGTTTATAAATTAGTGCTTTTTCTGCAATACCAATGCACACGTTCAAAAGGCTACAGAGAGGATGTGGAATTTAACGTGACACTAAAAATCATGTGAACATTTATACATTTTGGAAGATGTGGCATTTATTACACAAATGAAGTTGTTATTACATGTAATTTGCATGTAATTAGGAATTCCCACGGCTGAGTTTTAGCTTCCACATATATTCCACAGATGAGGCAAATGATAACTGGATTGCTGAAGGATTTCTAGGCTGACTCATATTGGAGATTTCTCAGTAGACGTAAGACATATTACCTCGCTTATCACAAATTTTTAGTCAAGGCTCATTTCGTGGTTCATGAATAAAGTCTGCCGTTATCTCATCGAAGGAAAGACAGATGGCTGTGAAATACGATCTCCAGATGCCACGTGACTGCAACCTGAGTGGGATTGAGTCACATGGAGCATTATTTATTTATTTATTAAGTTTTAAATGTCATGTTTACAATATGGTTACATTCCTGATAGAAGTGGTAGTTAATCAAACTACAAGATCCATCAGTTCAAAATCATATCAAATCAAACATTTGTCATTTGGACAAATTTCCATCCCAAGTTTACCTAACATTTATATTTTTGGACTTTGGGAAAAAGATGTGAGTTGCAGTGGAAGTACAATGGGGTACTGGGAATGACCAGATGTGAGCACCCAGGCTGTGGGTCATTAATTATTGAGTCACACAAAGAGAATAAATAATAAATAAGCAATCCTACAAAACACACTTTGGGTGTCATTGCTTCCTATGACCACTATGTGGGAGTTTTGTTATTGTAATTTTCCATGAATTTATTTCTTAAATAAAATTGGGGTGTAAAAAACAGTAGGGATAACTGGTGGCAAATTACAACCAACATATTGGGCACCCTGATGTAGGGTAATGAAAGGAATAGTAGTGTAAAAGGAATCGTAGTAAGACAGGACCAGAATAGTAGATCCCCCAAAACCAGAGCCACTCACCCTCTATAAAGTCAGTGGTGCTGTAAACCTTGCTTGAGAAGCTTTGGTCTCCTCCATGACGGTTCTGTGAGTTCAGAGCATGCACAGCGTTCCCCACCACCTCACTGATCTCATCTCGTTTATCTTTCCTTGCCGGTTTCTCCTCAGGATGGCGGGTGAGTCCTGTCTCTAGCTGATACACCCGCTGCAGAGTAAAGCTGTCGAACGGAACCACGGCATACTCGTTGGGCAGTCGAACCCCTGCGGATATCTCCGCCCTGGCCATCTGAGTCCGGAGGAACCCATCAAGGTCTGTTGCCGCACCCCTGTCCTTCTCCAGAAGCTCCTTAGGTTGATCGATCCGCTCCTGCAGCGCCTCCTTCAGCTCCGCGATTTGCTTCTTTAGGCTAGAGATGTGCTGCCGCTGCTGCTCCTCGCGCTCCTGGAGCAAAGCTTGGTAGCTCTCATGGCTCGACTGGGCCAAAGGGGCTGTGTTGATTATGTTTGGGCTTCCGGGACCTCCCGGAGAGCCAGGCACACCCATCCGAGGGGAGAGCGGGAGCTCGTCGGTGTGAGGGTTGCAGGTGATGACATAGATTAGGGACAAAGAGCAGCAAACCAGTACCAGAGCTCCACAGACTCGTGAGAGCCACGATAACGTTCCTCTGCGCCACATGTTCTTCCAAATATGATGAATCAGACACATAACATAATCTGTGCTAGGCTAAATGCTCAACTGTTCGTCAATACGTGTTTGCATTTACTTAGCGCATACATTCATTGCAATATGTACAGTCAATATAGTCACTTGCTAAATATTTAATGTAACCACAAACTACTTAGTATGTTGTTGCAGCTAGACTGGCTTCATCATAAAACACTTAACCAAAGTCTGTATCATTGAAAACAACTCCGCTACCAAATATTAGCTCATGCACTCAAGTAAAGCAGCGCAATAGAATTACCTATTGTGCATCTAGCTAGCTAACATTCACTATTCTATTTTTTGAGCACCATTGCAAAAACTATAGATCACTCATGTATAGTTTTTACAGTGGTTAACTAGCTTGATGCTCAGCTAGCTTTTCATCCTTGATGATGTTTGTTAGCAAAGCTAATATTTTAATATTATAATATATATATATATAATTAAACCTCTTGATTTGTTTTGCACTTAGCTATACACGTCTAGCCTGTCATATTAATTGATGCTTAACCGTAGTTAGCAAACACGTTTATCCATAGCAACAGTTTAAGCATTTAAACTGACCAACACCCACCTGGAAGTGGTGGACATTGGACGAGTGACCTTCTTCTTACTAGTCCAGTACAGTACAACACTATTTTATAGAATCCAGAATCCTCAGACCAAAAACCTCTACTGGATCCTATATATGATTCTTTTAAAATCTGAATCCTGTATTACTGAGTTCTAGTTTAAGTCTCACCAGTGCTTGTGTCATTGTTTTGAGTACTGGACACGTTATCAGTAAGTTGCCAGTCCCACCTGAACCAACAAATAACCACTTTAACCACTCGCTCTATGAGGGTACAATGATCCAAGAGTCAAAAGCAGGGATCAAGGTTGCTAGCTTGAGTACCACAACTGCTTTGTTGTGTCTGTCGTATCTTAAAAGCTTTAAACAAAAAGTTTTAATTGTGATAGCTGCTTAGCTGATACTAATGCTATAATCAGACTATTCTTTTTTGTATGTGAGTTAAATATTATATACATGAACCTATCATATCTGAACATCTCAAGCTAAATTTATCCTGACTCAAATTATAGTCCAACTCCGTTAGACTCATGCAACTAATGTTCCTGCCGCCGTGAAAATCCACATCTGCTAATCCAACTTTCTAGCTCCAGATTACACCTTTTTAATCTGAGATTTGAAGACTTGATGAGCAGATTGTATGAAAAAATGTTGAGATCTGTTCCAGACATCCCGGCAAATTGTAATTTCCGTTAGCAGGCACGTTGTTCAGATTTTCAGATGTTCTGTTTAATATAAACCTTTTGAATATTTCATCTTGTGCTGTATTATCTATAAAACAAAGAAAAGAAAAATGAATATTTAATGAAATATTAAAGGATTTCATTTCACGTTTCCACCACTAAGACAAAATTCGAGAAAATTCGATTCTCATCGTTTGCAAATACATTATTAATAAGTCAACATAAATTCACTGACCATGAACTGAGACGTTTAATGTGAATTTCATAAGTAAATATTAAATAAGCTAAATGAATTAACTATTAAAAACCAAGCTCTCTCTCTCTCTCTCTCTCTCTCTCTATA
>JAOUQU010069681.1:0-16541 GCA_028566735.1 Ammoglanis amapaensis
TAGCAGAGCCTGGATTTGAACCCCCAACCTTTCGTTCACAGACCAACGCTCTACCCACTAGGCTACACCGTCCCTATTGCAGTACAGTACTACAGTAAATGTACAGTAGTAAGAAGGGTCATCAAAATCACTCCTATATGACCAAATTAAAGTGTGGGCCATAGTTAATTGCAATTATCTATGGTTTTTTATAAGTTTAAGGGATTCATTCATTTTCATGATGGCTATATAGATTCTGAATAAATGTATAAACATATAAACATTTGAGATAACAGATAAAATGTACATAATTATGATGGTAACTCACTCTGTGTCTGAGTGGGACTTTTTCTGTGGTTTCCAGACTTGTCTGGCATCGCTGTTGATCAAACGACATTGATAGAATCACATCATCCTTAGGGTTGGCACTAGCAGCAACTGTAGTGCCCATTCTTTCCATCAGTTCATCTCCAAGAGTAGCACTTTTCACCAGACTACTTAGAGTCCCTAAAACTTTGTTAAGCATTTCTGGATCTTTGTCAGAGATCCCCTGAATGATTTCCAAAAGCTGTGACTGCTTACTCCAAAGACATGGTCCCTGACCTTGAGCACTAGAATCCGATAGACACATTGCTTGATTTATGCCACATTCTTCTGAATCTAAATTTATTTCCTTAACACTTTTTATGTCCTGAAACAGATCTGGATTTCTAAATTCAACATGATTCTGGGCCACATCTGCTTTATTGGAATCACTTGGAGTTACTTCAAGCCTCTTATCAGGTTCAAAACAATGTTCTTTATGAGATTGTTGGATGTTGTCCCCTTCTTTACATATCTCAGCCTTACCCATGGCATTATCTGATAGATTTGCATGAACACACTTTGTTCGCTCATCCTCAAAGTAGGTTGGGTTTATGACTGCCACAGCTTCCCTAGATTTATCTTGTAGGTCTTTGGTAACATGTTCATTATCAGTGCTAAATACACCTAAATGTGGCAGCCCGGAATCCTTGAACTGATCTGAGGTTAGAAAGGCAGAGCTTTTCAGAGGCATTTCATCTTTCTCAAAAAATTGATGCAATCTATTAGGCTTATCGTGACATTCAAAATTACTGTCCATCACATCTGTCAGGGATTTCAAAGTTGAATCCGGTCTTGAAAGGCCTCCAGAGCAAACAAATTCACTGTCTGTCGTAGTAGCAGTATTAATAGACTGAGCCTCTATTGCTTCAACGATTTGTGTTTTCAATTCATTTACATCAGCACTACGAACAAAATTTCTCTGGCTTACAAACCCTTTAGGGCCACTAGAAAGATCAATCGTCTTCAATGGGACATTTTCAGTTGCTAATAAATCCACATTTGTTTGTTCAACAGGTTTTATTTCTGGTTGTTGTGACCATGTTGAAAATGAAGATAACATTTGGTCTGGCATTACTGTTTTGGTCTCATCTAATTTGAGATATATTGGATTTAAACTAAAACCATCACTTGTTGACATACCGGTTGCCATTTGGTGGAGTCTTTCAGCAGTAGGTGCAGAAGGTACATTAATATTACCTGTTATCAAATTACATTTTCTTTCTTGTGCTATAGATTCCAGAGTATTGGTCTCATCTGCTAAGCCTGTTGATAAATTAGTGTTTTCTTGTGTTATTAACTCCAGAGTACTAGCCATTTCTGCAGCATGAGTTGACATATTGGTGTTTTTGTCTGCGTTTGAGTGAAAACTTGTTGATGGGTCTGTGTTCTCATATGCACTTGAATCTAGACCACTTGTCATTTTCAGTAAATTTTTCCATGTATTGTTGTGCTCATGTGTGCTGGAGTTCAAGTCAGAGGTCATTCCGGCTGAATTTGATAATAACTTGATGTTGTCTTGTGTTTCTGTTGAATGTGTTGTGTTCTGTGTGCTTAATAATTCCAAGGAACTGGTTATCTGTGTTAGTTCTGTTGAAAAGTCAAGCTTACTAATCATCTCTGTTTTATCATCATTTTTAATATTGTGGTACTTATTATTGAGATTTTTATTGGTGAATTTATCCACTGTTCCTTCTTCCTCAGTAATTTCTACAGCTTCACTACTTTTACTTTTATAACAAAACTTCTCATCAGTGACTTCATCCTCTGGTCTTTCTACAGTTTTAGTACTCAGGCCTGTTGTACTAAACTCTTCATCAATGACTTCATCCTCTGGTCTTTCTACAGTTTCAGTATTCAGGCATGTAGTACTAAACTCTTCATCAGTGACTTCATCCTCTAGTCTTTCTACAGTTTCAGTACTCAGGCCTGTAGTACTAAAATCTTCATCAGTGACTTCCTCCTCTGGTCTTTCTACAGTTTCAGTACTCAGGCCTGTAGTACTAAACTCTTCATCAGTGACTTCCTCCTCTGGTCTTTCTACAGTTTCAGTACTCAGGCCTGTTGTACTAAACTCTTCATCAGTGACATCATCCCTTGGTCTTTCTATACTTTTGGTACTTAGGCATGTAGTACAAAACTCTTCATCAGTGACATCATCCTCTGGTCTTTTTACAGTTTCAGTACTAAGACCTGTTGTACTAACCTCTTTATCTTCTGGTCTTTCTACAGCTTCAGTACGCTGGCCTGTTGTGCAAAATTCTTCATCAGTGACTTCATCATCTGGTTGTTCAACAGTTTCAGTACTCGTGCATGTAGTACTAAACTCTTCATCAATGACATCATTCACTGATCTTTCTGCACGTTCAGTACTCAGGCCTATAGTGTTAAACTCTTTATCAGTGGCATCCCCTGGTCTTTCTACAGTTTCAGTACACAGACATGTAGTAATAAACTCTTCATCAGTGACTTCATCCTGTGGTCCTTCTACAGTTTTTGTAGTTAGGCATGTAGTACTAAACTCTTCATCAGTAAGATCATCTCCTGGTCGTTCTACAGTTTCAGTACTCTGGCATGTAGTACTAAACTCTTCATCAGTGACTTCATTCACTAATCTTTCTACAGTTTCAGTACTCAGGCCTGTAGTACTAAACTCTTCATCAGTGACATCATCCTCTAGTCGTTCTACGGTTTCAGTATTTAGGCATGTAGTATTAAACTCTTCATCTGTGACATCATCCTCTGGTCTTTCTGCAGCTTCAGTACTCAGGCCTGTTGTACTAAACTCTTCATCAGTGACATCATCCTCTGGTTGTTCAATAGTTTCAGTACTTTGGCATGTAATACTTAACTCTTTATCAGTGACATCGTCCCTAGGTCTGTTTACAGATTCAGTACTCAGGCATGTAGTACTAAACTCTTCATCAGTGAGATAATCTCCTGGTTGTTCAAATGTTTCAGTACTCTGGCATATAGTACTAAACTCTTCATCAATGACATCATCCTCTGGTTGTTCTACAGTTTCAGTATTTAGCCATGTAGTATTAAACTCTTCATCAATGACATTATTCACTGGTCTTTCTGCAGCTTCAATACTCAGGCCTGTTGTACTAAACTCTTTATCAGTGACATCATCCCCGGGTCTGTCTACAGATTCAGTACTCTGGCATATAGTATTAAACTCTTCATCAATGACATCATCCTCTGGTTGTTCTACAGTTTCAGTATTTAGCCGTGTAGTATTAAACTCTTCATCAATGACATTATCCACTGATCTTTCTGCAGCTTCAATACTCAGGCCTGTTGTACTAAACTCTTTATCAGTGACACCATCCTCTGGTCGTTTTACATCTTCAGTACTCAGGCATTTAGTACTAAACTCTTTATCAGTGACATCATTCCCTGGTCTGTCTACAGATTCAGTACTCAGGCATGTAGTACTAAACTCTTCATCAGTGACATTATCTCCTGGTTGTTCAAATGTTTCTGTACTCTGGCATGTAGTGCTAAACTTTTCATCAGTGGCATCATCCTCTGGTCTTTTTACAATTTCAGTACTCAGGCATGTAGTACTAAACTCTTCATCAGTGACATCATCCCCTAGTCTTTCTACAGTTTTTGTAGTTAGACATGTAGTACTTAACTCTTCATCAGTAAGATCATCTCCTGATCGTTCTACAGTTTCAGTACTCTGGCATGTAGTGCTAAACTCTTCATCAGTGACTTCATTCACTGATCTTTCTGCAGGTTCAGGACTCAGGCCTGTTGTACTAAACACTTTATCAGTGACTTCATCCTCTGCTCCTTCTACAGTTCTGCTACTTAGGCATGTAGTACTAAACTCTTCACCAGTGACATCATCTTCTGGTTGTTCAAGTATTTCAGTACTCGGGCCTGTTGTACTAAATTCTTCATCCTCTGGTCTTTCTACAGTTACAGTCCTCAGGCCTGTTGTAGTAAACTCTTCATCAGTGACTTCATTCTCTGAACTGTCTACAGTTTTGCTACTCAGGTATGTAGTACTAAACTCTTCATCAATTAGATCATCATCTGGTCGTTCTACAGTTTCAGTACTCAGGCCTGTAGTATCAATGACAGCACCCCCTGGTCTTTCTACAGATTTAGTACACAGGTATGTACTAAATTCTTCATCAGTCAAATCATCTCCAGGTTGTTCTACATTTTTATTACCCTGGCATGTAGTACTAATCTGTTCATCAGTGACATCACCCCCTGGTTGTTCAACAGTCTCAGTACTCTGGCATGTAGTGCTAAACTCTTCATCAATGACATCATTCACTGATCTTTCTGCAGGTTCAGTACACAGACCTGTTGTACTAAACTCTTTATCAGTGACTTCATCCTTTAGTCTTTCTACAGTTTTGGTATTTAGGCATGTAGTACTAAACTCTTCACCAGTGACATCATCCCCTGATCTTTCTACAATTCCAGGACTCAGGCCTGCTGTACTAAACTCTTCATCGATGACTTCATTCTCTGGTATGTCTACAGCTTCAGTACTCAGGCATGTAGTACCTAAATCTTCATTGGTGACATCCTCCCCTGATCTTTCTACAGTTTCAGTACTCAGGCATATAGTACAGAACTCTCCATTAGTGGCATCAGCTCTGGTCACATCTTCTGTATAGTCATTAGATGCTGTGTTCATGAAGTCATGATTACCAGTTATTTGTGTAGAGTTTGGTAAATGGTTTGATCTTTCCTCTGTAGTTTCCTGTGTACTTTCAGTGCTAGAGAATTGGATATTTAACTCTTTCTTGGACAAGCATGGTGAGTTCAAAGAAAAAGTAATTTGTCCCAGGGTTGATAATGGAAAGGTTGCTTCTTTAACTTTTTCCACCGTGGTTTCGACAGTTGAGCATCTGTCATAATTCCCCCCTTGAGTGACCTCATGAGCCGTTGCCTTTAAATGGAACATATTAAGATAGTCTGAGTTTGGTAATTCACACAAGCTTTCAACTGTTCTTCCTAAAGCATTTGTATCAGATGTGAAAGACGTATTATTAGTGATTCGACCATTATATCCTTTCTTTAAAGTGGAATCGTTTAAACTACATCCCTTTTCTGCTGTCAAAACAGAAATTTGGCTCTCAGGTATTTCTATTATAGTTTTACCTTCCAAGTTCATACTACAAGTGGTATCCAAGGGCATTAATATGTTCAGAGCGCTGGATGTGTTTGTTGAATAGAAGTCTCTCTCTGCTTTTTCTGATACAGGGTCAGTATGTGTGGAGGTTTCACTAAGCTTGTAATAAACATTACTACTATTATATAAGTCAAAAGTCATCTGAGGGTTATTTGTTATTAAAAGAGCATTGTCATTTGTACTTTCTGGAACAGTGTTATTAGTTTGGCTGTTCTCATTAACCTCACCACTACACATGGACTTGGATAATGAGTTCGAGCTTCTTGCCATTTGTGTAGAATCATCCATACTTTGACACTTTCCACCTAACCACCTTTCAATTTCCCTATCAAACACCTCATCGGTTATCTCCCAATGGCCTATTCTTGGGATGTCCCAACTACTGGTACTTTGAGTCAACACTGATGAGAAAGTTGATGGTTCTTTCATCAGAGGTGTGGTATCCTTTATTCCTTTCACAGCACTTGCAGTATTTCCATGTTTTGCATCCACCACATCTAAACTTTCAGTCACTTCTGTTGTACTTGGTGACAGATAAGTTACTTTCTCTATGCTATCTGTATTTTTAGCACCAGAGATCTCATTTTTATGAGTTTTATAATTGAATGATGGGACTAAACTATTATTTACATGAGCTGCACGTGTAATTAACTGTGATTGTAATTTCCTGTCATTATTTGGATGCTTGTCCCTTAAGTCTTCACAAGTCTTCTCATCATTAAGTATTTCTAATTCATGTGTGACATTCAGACTGCAGGTTGAGTCAGTTAAAATATAAAAATGTTCCTGTGGTTTTTCCAGTGCATGTTCAGTACATTTATCGATAAGCCCCACTGTGGTATTCTTGGTTTCATTTGTATACTCATTATCTGTTCTAATTTTAAACAGATCCAGATTGTTGGTCATTCCTGTTGGGTTGGTTAACAGTATGTTGCCATCTTCAGCTCTTTCATCTTTAGTTTCAGTACTTTCATCATTAATTTCAGGCAAAGTTTGTTCAAGTTTTCTATCAGTGATGTCAAGCATGAGAGCAGAATCTATTGTATCAAGTTTACCTTGAAATATATTTTTAATATTCCCATCTTCCCATCTGTCTTTGAAGTCGGCCTTGAAAACACTGAGAACATGTCTATTTGAAACAGTCTTGGTTTTCTCAGCTGGTTCCAGACTGTCCACAATACTGCCAATATCAGTCATCAGACCAATTTCCCAATCTTGGCAATCACTGACGCTTTTTCCAGATGGATCACAGAAACCAGCCAATAAATTCGGTTGTTCCTTGGTTTGTAAAACCATATGAGATGAAATGGGGGCCTGTGAGATAGCATTTTTAAGTACAGACATAGTAACTGCAGTGTTTCTAACAACATCTTTCAGTCCAAGATGTTTTCCAAAAACTTCTATGGTGGTCTCTTCATTGGTGAGCTCAAGAGCAGTATTACGATTGCATTGCTTTCCAGATGTTACATCTGAAATACCACCATCCTCTAACTGGGCCACAAAAAGATGGACAGCATTGTTTTTTTCAATCCTGTCATCCTGGTTACCTTCATTAAATTGATATTCTGGGTTTTTCTTTCCTTTTTCAGTGTACAATACAGAACAGACTGAGCTGAAAACATCTTCTTGTTCTTCTAAAGATTTATGATGGGCCATTTCTGAAAGCAGTTGTAATTCATTTGCAGTTTCACATGGATTTCTGTGTGAAAACAATATTCCGGTATCTTCTCCAAAAGCATCTGGATGAATGTCAGTGATTAAAGTTTTTTGTGAGCCATTCGAGAAGGAAGAGTTAAAGACTTTATATGACTCAGAAACATGATTATTACACCCTGTAGTCACATTCAGGGTGCATTCATCATATGCTTCTAAATCACTTTCCACTTGTGTTCCGGGTACAGTCTCCTCAATATGCAAAATTTCCAAACCTTCCATTTGTGTCCAGTTCACATCTTTAGGATCCACAGACAAACCAGTTCTAAAGCCATCTGTAGGATCTTCAATTTCATTGGCATTTTCTGAAGCATCATGCACCACCTTTGCCATTTTATTTATTTGTCTATCAAAAACTAAAACCCTTTTGAATGTTTTGGGGTCCATATAGCTGTTCATCATTAAAAAAGAAATGAACATTTTTTTGGCTTCAGCAGAAGATGGTGCACAGAGGCTGTTTTCATTCAACTTTAAATCTTTCCTGGCCCCCTCGATTTGCAGCTCATGCATAACAAGCCACGTTGAGAACCGGTTGTTAAGATCTTCAATATCAGGAAACATATCTGGTATATCTACCGTTTTTAATAGTTCCACTGTGCAAGCATCAATCAAACCGTTATGTGCAGCAAAGTCAACATCTACTACCTCAGAGCTGTCAGGGATATAAAATCCTGCAATTTTATGTCGGTTATACAGAAGTTTGCGGGCCACATTTTCACTTAAGATTTCATTATGTAGGGATTTCGAGACGGTCAGGATTTCCCCAGTCTGAGGCCAAAGTATGCCCATAAAACATTTTTGTCTCTCCAGGACTAACAGAGCACTTGTGAAAGTCATTAAATTACACTGGATAGCTTGATCAATTGTCAGCCTGGTGCCTGTTTGAGGGTTTACAATGCCACCATGTTTGGCCTGGTGACACAAAATTCCACTGGCGATATCTTGTACGATAAGACCTTCAGACAACACTTGCTCAACATCAAGTTTAGAGTTGGTTCTAGGGTCAGTTATGCCTCCAGCAAAGAGCTGAGCACTCAGCAATCGGTGCATGATCTCTTCGTTCTCATGCTTAGCACTAGGTAAGGAAATGTCTCCCCCAGATGTAACAAGGATGCCATCTTTTTTTGATTTCACAGGCAGCAAGCAAAGCCCTGTTTCCATATGCAAAATGCTCCTCTGAACAAGTTGGGTCAGTGATACATTTTCAGCCGTGTTGGGGTCAATCAGATCTTTCCAAGTGTTCTGTCTTTGCAGTATTTTAATATAGAGTGAGTGTGGAATCAGACCAATTTCGAAAGCCCTCTCCAGACTTAAAGTATTTCCAGTATGGGTCAACTGAAATCCACCGGTGGCTAGCTGGATCTCAGCAATCTTGACTGCTAGGCTCTCAGAAATGGCCCCATCTTTCAATGCAGCTACCACTGGCAAAGGTTCCAAGGCATAAAGAGCGGAATGAATGCACTTGTTGGCCTCATTCAAATATTGCAATTGACTATACATGGGCTCATCGACAAGGTTGTGCTTAAATGCATCCTCCAGGTCCAGACACATTTGGAATTCAGGTAGGATGAATGATGAAGTGATCAGCTGGGCCTCTAGTAGACTAAGCCCAGTTCTATGGTCAATTAGACCATTTTTCAGAGATCGACATATAGATAGGACTGCTCCGGTTTCCATATCAAGAATCCCCTCAATGATTTGGATCCCCTGCAACACAAGATACAAACATTAAATAATAAATACAAATACAAAATTAGCTTTTGTTCAAATTCTAATGTATTACTGACCTTCCCATCCCATCTGGCTCTAATTATGATAATGTGGTACACCTACCACCTTCATAATTTAATGGGTTTAAAAGCTTTGCTTTGTAAAGACCAATGAGTTTATTTTTACAAAATCTGACAAACTGGTAATGAAAATCACATCGGCTCTTATAAGAAGGCACTTTTTAGGCAATTGCTAGCTAACTCACTTAAAAGTGTTTTTTAAATTGTTGTCTACTTCAACTATAGTATGGAAGGACTTCTGTAAGTCGCTCAGGCATAAGAGAGCATCTAAGAATGTCTGCTAATATTTGAAAATGTAAATGAAGCAGTAACTGAAAAAGTCATATGGCACTTATAGCCATATTTCTGTCCTTTCAAAAACATATCACTTTGTTTTTGGACGCTTCTATTTAGATGCGATGTCAGAGTGAACAAAGGTCAAGTGATTATACCTCACAAATGATTAAATGTTTACAAATGATTCTAAACATGTACTCACCGGTTGAATAAGTCTATGGAGTGTGTTTGTTCACTGACAACAGTGCAATAATTTTCAGCGAGACGAGTGGATTTAAAAGCTGTCATGCATCTGTAACTAGAACGTCTAGCATCTTGCAACACAACAAACAATGTTAAAGACAAAACATGGAGAATTATTACAATGTGGTTGAAACCTGGTGCCTCCTTGGCTTTGCTGTGAAGTGAAAATAAGCCTGTGGATTTAAAAATCAACCCATGCTTTGTTTTGTTTACAGCATACTCAGTTTACCATACAACATTTTCTTTATTAGAAGTATAAACATGTGCATCCTGTATATCAGGCTGTTAGTACAAAAGTAGCTTTAATTCTTTTCCATAGTGCCATGCTCAGTCAGCCATTTAACGTTAGTACAGAATCTGTCATTATGTCACTGTAAAGAAGTCGTCATTGTTTTTTTGGCATAGCTGAATGAGAATGATTACCTGGTCTGTAAGAGAAGTCTGGTCTGTACACAGCTTAGAGAGCTCACTGTAAGCTTGGTGGAGAGTTTTTAGCTGTTCTTTTGCTTCATGCTTTTCCTCCTCAGTCATCCTAATCGGGAGGAAAAACACCATTAATAATACATGTTAGTAAAAATCATAAATGGTTCCATCACCTTGTATTTGCCAGATTAATATGTACAGAACACACCTGTCACTGTGCTTGGTTAACAGAAGTTGAGTACTTCTTAGTGCTTCTGCAACTTGTTCTTTTTTTGTCAAAACATCTTCAAGCGCAACCTGGAGTGGTTTAAAAAAAGTTTTGGTCACTCAGTATGTAGCATCAATTGTATTAAAAATCATATTAAACACTATTGTCACACCCAATCACTTGTTGAGCAATTTTTTTTTCTTTCTGTTTTTGTACTTAATATAATCTGACTAAGCACTCCTGACCCTAAAACACAGACAGCATTGTGAGACACGTTTGATGTACATACAATGTGCAGACATATTGTACAAATGCAGGCTTATCAGTTACGCTTTAACTGAATATAGAACACGTAGTGACCTTATCATACATGCTAGCACACTGCGTCCTGCCATCCCATTGGTTTGAAAAGCAAACCATTATAAGCCAACATCCTATTACAAGACTTTTCTCATTAGATAGTTCCCTATTTAGTCATCAAGACTTTGCCATTTTCAGATTTTCAAACACAGCCCATACACAACAATATTTCGTACCTAGTGCTCTTTATATTTTGTAATATCTACTTAACAATTTATCATACAAACAGTTTGACTTAAGAACAACACTGCATAGTCAATTCATAAGTTGACTTACAATACGATTTAAGGCAAGTAATTTGTTTTCCAATTTGAGAGTTATGATCCTTGCTTAAGAACCAAACAGTGTTAATTTTACAGTAATGGGAGTTTAAAGCATGGGACTTCTGATTATTATTCCAGTATGCTAACCATTTTGCTAACATCAGTTTAAGCATGATATGTTAAAAGTTAATAAACTAATAAAGGTGCATATGATCATTTTTGGTGATCCAGCCCAACAGATGTCATTTTCATCCTTTTTTGGAAGAAATTGAATGTTGAATATGAAATATCGAATGTGGCCTCGAATCTATTAACAGTAATAAAAAGAATTATAAATATTTATTATTTAGTTAAGCACTTGTACCCTGTTCTAAGCCCGACAGTGGCAAAATCAAGGTGGTGGCAACTTTCCAATAAGTGAACATTGACAGCTGATTTACACTTCTCCTTATATTTATAAATGTATGCCACAAATGTCTTCGAGTGTATAACTCTGTAAAGCACACCATATAGAAATGTCCTCGAATAGTGTACGTATACTGTGTATACGTTTCTCTGTTTTTCTCTGTTACTGTCTGTGAATTATATGTTTAATATATGTATATTGCTTAGAGGGACACAAACTGCCGGAAACAAATTCCTTGTGTGTGTAAACATACTTGACCAATAAACCTGATTCTGATTCTGATACAAGCCAACAAAAAAGCTGTTTTACATGAAAATCTTCGAAAAGTGTGACCGATAGGCAAAATAAAGGGCTCTTATATGTGTGACGATGTAAAAAATCGAATTGAAAAAATATACACGATATTGACAAAAGTATTCGTTCACCTGCCTTGACTCACATAGTCAAGTGACATGCCATTCTTAATCCATAGGGATCAATATAACTTTGTACCACCCGTTGCAGCTAGAACAGCTTCAACTCTTCTGGGAAGGCTGTCCACAAGGTCAGACAAGTACTGTTCTCCTGGCAACCACCGAACTCAGACTTGTACATCAGATTGCCAAAATGAGAAGTGGGATAAATCATTCCAGAGAACATACCTTCACTGCAAGTCCAGTGTTTGCTTGCTTTACACCACTGCATTTGACTGCTTGTATTGCCTTTGGTGATATATATATATACATGACCTGGATGAAGCTGCTTAAGCTTAAGGAAACCCTTTCATTAAGCTCTCTGCAAACCGTTCTTGAGCTAATCTAAAGACCACATGAAGTTTGGAGGTCTGCAGAAAGTTGTTGATCTCTTTGCACAGTGCACTTCAACATCCACTGACCCCAGTTTACGTGCCCTACCAGATGAAATGCTGTCATTCACAAACACTTAGATTTTCTTACAGTTGACAGTGGAATATTTAGGAGCGAGGAAATTTCACAACTGGATTTGTGGCACCGGTGGAATTCTATCAGTTCCGCACTGGAATTCACTGAGCTCCTGACAGTGACACATTCTTTCACACAAATTTGTAATAACAGTCTGCATGCCGAAGTGCTTCATTTTATATTGCTGTGGCCATGGAAGTGATTGGAACACCTAATTTAGACTGATTTGGAAAAGTGAGTAAATACTTTTGGCAATATATTATGTTTTTATTTAATCGTTTGTATTCTGCAGTTGATTATTTCTTTTTAGTCTTACAGTTTTGGGTCTTCACCGTATCATAAGTGGCAAACTGCACCTCATCCCAATTCAGTGAATGAATAAATGTTAATTGATTTTCCCATTTTTGTCTCGATTTAGATTATCCAACTTCACCCAGTTACCAATTTTACTCCCTACTTCCAAGGATAGTGAGAATGCCACACACTTCCTCCAACATGTGTGCAGTAGAAGTCAACTGCATTTTTATTGCTGGCACAAGGCTAGTTCATTTGCATATTCTCTTTGTGCATGGGGACTAGCATTTTAAATGCATTGCACAATGAATTTTTGAGTGAATTATAATTGATGCTAACTGATCGAGGCTGTCTTCGGGTTATGAAGACTATCTGTCTGGCTGAACTCTACTATGCTACTCTGTCAGCTCTACTATATTAGCATGCTTTACTGATATGAGCACCATAATTGAATACATTTGTTGATACTTGGTTTGTGTACTGAACCTGCCCACAGCAGAATGATCAACATGTTTTATTTTAGGCCAAATGTGTGTAAGGAGCAGGAGATGCATATGATGAGCATTCTGCAACCATGTGTTCAAGCATTTACACGAATGGTCAAGGTTTGGAGACAAGGCTGCTCTCCCCAGAAGTGGTGCATGGGCTATGAGAGGAGGTACAAAAACCCAAGCTTCTATACTAAAATTCTCTAACATTCTCTATGGCTGGTGGGTCTGTTAAACCACAAAGACAAAAAAGCAAAAATGTTAACATGCCAACATGGTATTGATAATTAGTAATAGTTTTGGTGTTGTTTTAGTCGATTAAGTTAAAGTTAAAAGTGAAAGAAAAGATAAATATTTATTCCACCAGACTTTGGTTTTAGAGAATTATTATTTCAACTTTTAAAGCAACATTTTTAGGAGTATATTGAATTTCTGAATATTCCACTAACAGTTTTAAACCAGTTTTAAGTCGGAACTACCTGCTTAAAAACTTGCTGTTGCCACTGGTCGGCTGGACGGAATCCTAGCCACTAGGATGCACAAACTAGTACTTTGTCATGATAGTTCCAAGACTGCATGAATAAAACGTTGTGTCAGGAAGAGTATCCAACATAAAAATCAATTCCAGTTTGATAATAATATGGCAACCTAATATGAGCAGCCAAACGATTTCTGTTAAATTATTTAGAAAAAGTAAGTTAAAGTAAGTTAAACTTATCTTAAGCTATTAAACACCCATTGTACCCTTAACTTCATTTACTAACAAGTCTATCTATCTATTTCACCCTTCAGTCGAATTCGACCCTGGATTACTCTGGACCGTTACCCAGAGTATTTCGGCAATAACATTTTACGGGGTAGGTTGCCATGTCTTTCCCCAACCCTGTATCTCTACAGGGATCATGTGTGTGCCTACGGGACAATTTACACATTTCCGATCAACCTGGTGGGAGGAAACCGGAGTACCCGGAGGAAACCCACGCTGACACGGGGAGAACATGCAAACTCTGCACAGAAAGTCCCCAGCCCGACCCGGGGATCGAACCTTAGCTTTAAATATAAACTATAAACACAGCTAAAAATAATTTGATATTAATCTTGGACAATATTTAATTTTTTTCCATAGAGTTATCAGTAATTATTATAATTTGAACTTTGAACTACATGCTACAAATGCATAATAGAGAGCAAATGACATGTCACCTGCACTCACATAAAAATCTGTCTTTCTTGTGCATGAGCATCCACCACCCCATGAAACACTGTTTTACTTGGCTGTAATGTGATAAGAAAATTTTATCTGTTGGATAATTGTATTTATTCAATTAATATTTCCCCACAACACTTTAATTGTAAAATATCATGTTTTATCAACGATGTTCAGTAGTTACCTAGGGGCGGCACGGTGGCTGAGTGGTTAGCACTGTCGCCTCACAGCAGTCGGGCTGCAGACTTTCTGTGCGGAGTTTGCATGTTCTCCCCGTGTCAGCATGGGTTTCCTCCGGGTAGTCCGGTTTCCATCCCACAGTCCAAAAAACATGCACTAGGTTGTTCGGCAATGTGAAATTGTCCAGTAGTCTCACAAGTTCCAACGACTTACTGGTGGTTGTTGTCAGGAAGGGCATCCGGACGGAAAACTCTGCTCCAAACATTAACGTCCTACCCTAGGAACTGGGAAAACGGACGATAAACGAATAGATAGAGAGAGAGAGATACAGTAGTTACCTGTGACAAACAATAAAAACAAAGAATTTTTATATACATTTTTATATTACAATATATACTTGTGCCAAACTTCTCTCCCTAATCCATGTGTTGAAATATACACTTATACATCCAACTGCTTGTCTAACGTAACTTCATCTCCTCACCCAATCTTCTATTCACAGGATAACTTACTTTGCAACACATAGGCAGGTGTACAATATGAATTTGCAGACTGTGTATAAATGCTGTACAGGGTGGACCCAGCGACCAGAGGAAAGCGGCTGCTTACACAGTGAGTTCAGTATCATCTCTTCACATAATTACACCTGAAAATAAACCTCAGTGTTAAAGCACAAATAAACACCAAGCACATTATTCACTGGACACTCCAGCTGCTGAACATAAACATTTCACATTATAGAACAAAAGTTTTGTTAATTTAGATTTTACTTTCACCTCCAGAAAACACATTTTGTATATGTTCAAAATTTAAGATAGGTTTGTGTATGCATGCATATTTATATTTGTGTGTTTGTGTGTGTGTGTGTGTGTGTGTGTGTGTGTGTGTGTGTGTGTGTCAAGGGCGATGTTCCCAAGACACCTGTTTTAATGGAGGCAGATGTGCACAGACTGGGGAACACATGTGCGTTTGTCCGATGGGATTCCAGGGAACACGCTGTCAGTATGGTGAGTTCAGAAACTGTATGCATGTATGGTGTAACTTCTATGTTTACACTTGTAAACAAAGTTGTAGTTTTTAAAAGCGAAAAATAAAAAACCCAAAATACTGAGACACTCCTTTACGATGCCTATGTTGACAAACTTAATATTAGAATACAAGGCTCAGAATTTTTATCTTTGTAGGAACCAAAAACTGCTATATAAGCTTTATAAAGCACCAAAAACAATGTTTGAAACTTTATAATTTATTGAAGATGTCATCATGTACTCTTTAAAATTGCAATCAGGATAGTCCATGACTGTCAATGTTTTAACAGCCTTCCCCCCAGTTTTTTCTCTTTTTTCTATAACATTGCAATACATTAACAGTGTGCTTGGAGTGTTGACGTATAAAACAATTTTGAACAAAACCTCTGTTTGAACTTGTATCTCATTTTACTAAATTGTCTAAGATTGCTTATATTTCAGATTTTTATTTGAGAAAATTATGGTCTGTTGCATTTTGTTAATAGACAAAACTAAACCCGACAAAACTTACTAACCATATTTACATTTCTGACTATTTAACTTGCTTTTTGTATGTAATAGTATGTTTTATATGTAATTATATGTTATAGACAGTGGTGGACGAAGTACACAATACATGTAGTCAAGTAAAAGTCCACAGTGAGTAAAACTTGAGTACAAAAGTATCAAAAATAAAATTATCAAGATTTACTATGACTTTACCGTTCTACTATAATTTTTGTAACAAAACTTTTTTATTAATTTACTTTTAGAATAAAATGTCTCTTATACTTTCATGGCATTTGTCTGATGCTCTTATCCAGAGCAACTTACATGTATCTCTCATTTTATACATTTTATACTCATGGCCCCAGACAATGAGCTACTACTTTTCTTAGTTCACCAATATTTCAATACAATATCATTAATTGAACTGACACTGGTATCTATTACAATTATTAATAAAACATTCAAATATTTGATTGTCTATTAAGTACAGTTGAACAGCCATGAAATTACATTTGAAGGCACTTTAAAATGAATTACTCCCGTTTCTTGTCAAGTATTTTTAAAAAGGTCTTTTAAATAGGACGGGGGTGCTGTGTTAATTTTGTTTGTTTTTCATTTCTTCCATCAGTCTCACTGCTGCAAGGCTGCTGCATTGACAGGATCATTATATCGAACCCCACACACTTTAAAAAATGTGAACTGTGAATTGATTAGTGTGACTATGCACTTTAACTATATTTTATA
>JAOUQU010069788.1:0-22145 GCA_028566735.1 Ammoglanis amapaensis
GGGGGGTGGTGGTTGTGTTTTGAACATTTTTCACGGCTCATGATTTACACACCAGATTCTGTGTTTACTTGTTTATTTGTGCTGTAATTTGTTTTGTTTTTAAACCCTGATAAACACCGGATGTGTTTGTTTGATAAAGCATTAAAATTAAAATGTGAGATTAAACATGAATGAATTGAACTGTTCATATCATTTATTTGTTTGTTTATTAAATCTACTTCATGTTCTTTTGTTTTATAAGCAGAAAGACTGAAATGGATTTAAAGCATTAAAAAAAGATGATACGATTATAATAATGTTGTTAGATTTGTCAATTATAGTTGAAAATGTTTAAACCGAGGCAACAATCGATTTTAACATGAGAGATTAAATAATTGAATAATGTTGTCGGTCTGTTGGTAAATAAATGTCAATAACGAAGTAAACGCATTTGGGCACGGGGAGAACATGCAAACTCATGCACAGGGACTCGAACCCTACCGGGATTTCTTGCAGCCAGGCGACGGTGCCGAACCAGTAAAGTTACCGTGACGCCCTGAGGAGACGCATCATAACAGATAAAGTTTCATTCATTATAAACTGAATATTATTTAGCTTTTTTTATTCCACTATTCTCAGATTAATTAAACTTCATTAAATTATATCAGATTTTAATTTTCTTTGAATTTTTTTGAAGCAGATGAAGCTCGGTGGGCAGCAGCATCTCCTGACTGGTCTCGGCCTCATTCTTTCATCCTTTCATTCTCCGCTTCAGTCGCTTTTAATTACGATCATCCTGGTTCACGGTTCCGATCTTTTCACCCCTCGACTACCTTCCGTGATTTTTTTTACTCCTCAGTTATCCTGCACACAAATCCAGCAGCGTGCAGGACGCTCCGGACTCGCCACGTAATTCTCATAACGACCAGAATAACACAAAAACAAGCAGAATTTGTGACATGTTTAGTTGTTCTTAGCAACCGATTTGTGCATTTACATTTTCCACATTATAACTGAACACCAGTCTGAACCATCGAGGGTTAAAGGGCCTCGCGCTGTCGCTACATGTTGATAGTGGGACTTGAACACACAACCGTATGTGTATAGAGGTATAAAGTGTGTGCATGTATGTAAGGGACACACAATGGGTGGATACACTAAACACCTGAACACACACATTATTTTTCTTTCTTTGTTTATTCTTTCTTTGTTTATTCTTTTTTTCTTGATTCTTTCTTTCTTTGTTTATTCTTTCCTTGTTTGTTTATTCTTTCTTTCTTTGTTTATTCTTTCTTTGTTTATTCTTTCTTTGTTTATTCTTTCTTCGTTTGTTTATTCTTTCTTCATTTGTTTATTCTTTCTTTGTTTATTCTTTCTTTCTTTGTTTATTCTTTCTTCGTTTGTTTATTCTTTCTTTGTTTTCTCTTTGTTTGTTTGTTTGTTTATTCTTTCTTTGATTGTTTATTCTTTCTTTGTTTATTCTTTCTTTGTTTGTTTGTTTATTCTTTCTTTGTTTGTTTGTTTATTCTTTCTTTCTTTGTTTATTCTTTCACTGTTTATTCTTTCTTCATTTGTTTATTCTTTCTTTGTTTTCTCTTTCTTTGTTTGTTTGTTCATTCTTTCTTTGATTGTTTATTCTTTCTTTGTTTATTCTTTCTTTCTTTATTCTTTCTTTGTTTATTCTTTCTTTCTTTGTTGATTCTTTATTTGTTTGTTAAATCTTGCTTTCTTTTCTTTCTTTCTTTTTCTTTGTTGATTCTCTTTTCTTTGTTTATTTTTTTGTGTGTTTTTTGTTTATTCTTTCTTTTTTTGTTGTTGATTCTTCCTTTCCTTCCTTTTTTAAACTTGGTTTCGCAGGAGAACAGTCGCACAAGCTGAAATCCCTCTGATGTGGCTCCAAACTACACAATACAATAACACAATTGTGTACGAGACACTTTTCCAGGGATTCTGGGTTGTCACGGCAGTGACGGTAATTACATTCTCCGTTACACATTCAGTCGTGCCGCCGCATCCGACAGGAACCATCACGCCCGTCTTCTTTATCCAAAAAAACCCCCTCCTCCGTTTCCTGTTGGAGAGTGGCTCAAATCTCGCGGCTCGCATCCACGCCGGGACACGGAGGAAGAAGCGCCCGTGAATGTGCCTCGCCTCATTATGACCCGTCACAGGCCCACGGCGACAAGCTTTATTTATAGAGAAGTTACGACATGAGCGGCTCGAACGGAGGCAGAGAGAGAAACTGCGAGGAGGAAATAAATAGACGCCGTTTTGTGCCGTGTAATCCAGTTTCTAATTATATGTTTGAGTCGTGTGTGTGTGTGTGTGTGTGTGTGTGTGTGTGTGTGTGTGTGTGTGTGTGTGGGGGTTTGAGACAGAGCGAGCTGATGTGCTTTGTGTAGAACCACATGTGTGTCGGATCCATCCTGATTACATCACATCGTCCTCCAGTAATATCGCCACGATGGAATTTGGACCGATTTTTTTTGTTTGTTAGTTTTTAATGGAAAAAACTCAACAAATGGATAAAATTTAAAGATTCGGTTTCGACTTTCAGCTCGGACACACTGGACGGTTCGAGTGTGCAGAATTTCTCACATTTATCCAAAATGGTGAAGAAAAAAACAACAAGAACGAGGGAAAAAAACGAGTTCTGACGTCGATACCAGTTACTTACGTCTTTATACAAGCGATTAGAATGATTAATTTGATCATTATCGATTTGGCGTGTTGTTTTCCCCTTTCTGACACAAACCTCCTATTTATCCAGGCTTGAGAACTGCACTGGTTTGTTCACCCTGGTGATGATTTCATAATATAACCAATGTTTTCCACACACACATCAGCTCTAAAACATCGATCAATGATGGTTTAATCGTCAGCATCCGATCTGAACCTCATTATTGTTCAGGATCTTTCAGCGGATTCTTCAGTCACTCAGTTTTCAGTCACTCGTGAGGTTTGTGCACTTCTACTGTCAGATCCTGAACAAGAAATCACTGACTTTATACATCGTGTTATAATAATAACAATAATAATAACAACAACATTAATAATAGCAATAGTAACAATAACAACAATAATAATAACCTTAGATTTAATCTGAGAGCTCAAAGCTCCAGGGGTGTTGGAGTTTGGCGTTACTGTTTAGTGTTATTGTTTGGTGTTAGTGTTTGGTGATAGTGTTAGTATTTGTTGTTAGTTGGTGTAAGTGTTAGTGTTTAGTTTTAGTGTTTGACATTAGTGTTTGGTGCTAGTGTTTAGTGTTGGTGCTAGTATTTATTGTTCGGTGTTAGTGTTTGATGTTAGTGTTTAGTGTTTGTGCTTGGTGTTAATGTTAGTGTTGGTGTTTAGTGTTGGTGTTTGGTTTTAGTGTTGATGCTTGGTTTCAGTTTTTAGTGTTAGTGCTTGGTGTTAGTGTTTAGTGTTTGATGTTAGTGTTAATGTGTAGTGTTAGTGCTTGGTGTAAGTGTTTGGTGTTAATGTTCGGTGTTGGTGTTTGATGTTAGATGTTAGTGTTTGGTGTTGGTGTTGGATGTTAGTGTTTGGTGTAAGTGTTTGTTGTTAGTGTTTGACGGTGGTGTTGGGTGTTGTGGTTTATTGTTAGTGTTGGGTATTGGTGTTAGTGCTTGATGTTAGTGTTTGGTGTTAGTGTTTGATGTTAGTGTTGGTGTTTGATGTTAGTGTTTGGTGTAAGTGTTTGCTGTTAGTGTTTGTTGGTGGTGTTGGGTGTTGGTGTTTAATGTTAGTGTTGGGTATTGGTGTTAGTGTTGGTGTTTGATGTTAGTGTTTGCTGTTGGTGTTAGTGTTTGATGTTAGTGTATATTTATAGATGTTTGTGTTCATACATATGAATGTATAAGCATGTATATGTGTATACGTAAGTATTTACATTTATATATATATATATATATATATATCTTTTGGCAGTTATGTTGCCATTAGGAGGCGCCACAGCAAATCAATGATTATTGAGTTTGTATGATTGCTATGCTCTTTGTGACACGACTCTCCTATTTATCCTGGCTTGTGACTCACTGTTCAGTGCACTAGTTTCATGCCTCCTACTAGCAAGGCTGCTAACAAAATGATATATAATATAAAAGTCCAGTTAATCTCTCTACACATTATTATTCTTTTGGACTGTGGGAGGAAACTCAACCCGCCTAACTACTTAAACACTTCCTTGTCAGGTGGGTTCAAACTTGACTACAGCTCGACTACCTTGGCATGCCCATATAAATAAGAGGTGTAGACTAAAGTCCATGTTCAGGGACTAGAACCGAGTCCGTACCGATTTCTTACCTTCTCTTCTGTCTCTTCGCGTTCCGCCGGTGGAACTTCTGAGCTCCCGTCGTGACCGCGGTGGAAGTTACAGGTGGTGCTGAGGAGAGGAACGCGTACGACGGATGAGGACGGAGGATCTAATGAGGATCTAATGAGGATCTAATGAGGATCTAACGAGGTTGTAATGAGGATCTCTCCTCGTGGTGCTTCAGGATCTGGACTCACACCAGAATCAAGGAAGGCGAGGAAAAAGAAAATCCACGAGATTCCACCAGAGGGTTCTGGGTACGAATGTGAAAGATGCTCTCTCATGTCTCTCCTCCTCCTCCTCCTCCTCCTCACTCTCTCTCTCCCTCACCCACTCACTCCTTCACTGCAGTAACATGCCATGCTCCATCACACATGCAGGAATTCAGCATCACCGTGTTTATTATCGACTTCAGGAGTCTCCAACACGTTTATTGCTCATAGTTTTATGCCGGATGCCCTTCCTGACAAATCACACACACACACACACACACACACACTTCTTGTGCCACCACTTTTCTGTTTCCCCCTACAGTTCGAAGCCTTGAACATAACAAATACACTTAACACCGGAACGGGAAGCCAGACTGTTATGGGACACACACACACACATAATAAGAATTACTAGGTTTAGGATTGTCGCCTCACAACTAGAAGTCCCGTGTTTTGATTCACAGGGCGTGTCCTCTCCGTGTCTGTGGGGGTTTCCTTTGGGTACTCCGGTTTCCTCCCACAGCCAAAAGACATGCAGTCAGGTTAATTGGCAATACTGAAGTTGTCCTGTGTGTGTGTGTATATGTGTGTTTGTGATCTGGTTTGTGTTTCATCGTGACTCTAAATAGGACTTAAGCGCTGGTAAACCTAGATAATTGGATGGATGGATGGATTTTGGACCAGGGGAGGAAACACACACATAGAGAACCTGTTAAACTTCACTCACCACATCACACATCACCCTTGTAATTCTACACCGTTCGAGACGCATCGTTTCCCAGCAGCACCTCCGTATTTATTTGATTTAGCAGCTGGAATTTGGAATCAATCTGAGCGGTTAAGACTCGCTGTGGATTTACTTCACTGTCGAAGGGATTTCGTCACAAGTGCAGTCGAACCACGATGCCCCCCCTCGCCTACACACACACACACACACACACACACACACACACACACACACACCTCCCATGGGGGTCTGGGAGGAACTATGTGAACCGCCTGACTGGAGCCAAAGAATTTACTCTTTAAAATTTCTACGAATTTGCGAAACTAAATGAAGTCGCGTCCCAGTTTTAATGCGTCATAATCGAGTCCATAATGATGTAATAATTGTACGACGATGATTTCAGTTACATTTACATCTAGTGTTTGTTACCATCAGTTACTATCTGGAGAGGGTTTGCAGGTCTTTCACGAACCCCCATAATGCACCTGGTGAAACTGTGTGTATCTACAGAACGATTTCACATCTCCAATCTCCTGAACATGCATGTTTTTGGGTCGTGGGAGTAAACTGTAGTACCCACGGAGATACAGAACCTCTACACACCTCTATACAACGTCTACACAACCATCTGCACACCATTATGGAGTTCGGATGCCATGCTAGCAAAAATGTTTTCAGAGAACCTACAACAATCTCAAGATCATTTGTCAACACAGCAGTGCAGAGATTTAGAACTTCCTGCTTGGGTGGGTGTGTGGGCATGGGTGTGGAGGTGTGTGTGTGTGTGTGGGGGGGATTTGTAGTGGCTAGCAAGAAGGCTGGAACAGACACATGCTCACAAACGTAAACATAAAATAATAAAAAAATTAATTCACTTATAGAGTAATCCCCGACCAGGTTACTAGGCAACAGAGAGGAACCTCCGACTCCACAGCGTTCATCAGGACTGCGGCGGTTCTTCATCTTTGTTTATGCAGGTGAGAACCAGAGAGAGACAACACAAGCCTTCCTTCATCCACCTACACATCTACACACCTGTGCATGATCCCTACATGACCTCTACACACATCTACACACCTGTGCATGAGCCCTACATGACCTCTAAACACATCTACGCATCACTACCTGACTAATACAATCATATTTAGGTCATGATAGAAGTGACATCACGGTTTATTACATAATAATAAACGCCACGTGTGTTTTAAACACCAGTGAGCTGCCTTGTTGTCTTACTGCCTACACAACCAGCTGCCTAAGTAAATAGGACGTGGCTGTTCTGTTCGAAATGAAAACCATGTGATGATGCACATTTATTTGCGTCTTATCTTCTACTTGCCACTGACGTCACGCTGGTCATGATTTAACTTTACACATTCGAGCCGGTTTGGTGTTAAATTGGTGTCGTTACACAGAACAGGAAGTTTCGGAGGTTATATTTTTCGGAAATGTTTTATCTGTTTCTCATCGTGTGAACGAATAAAAACCGTCTCCGCCGCCGGCGTCTCACAGCCGGCGGATGCTGGAACGTGTCTGTCGTGTGGGCGACTGACTGGCAGAGGAACCAACAGGCCCGGTGTAAATCTGGCAATGATGGAGGATCATTCATCATCCTCACAGCGAGCCTGGACAGTCTCCCGATCGAACCAACACAACTGTGCTTTTATTTATCGTCATCTCAGAGCAGATAAATAAATGTAATATCATTAATACTAATATTATTAGTCCACATGCACCAAAGTCTGGAGGTCTCCATCAGTCTGTGGGGATTTATCATCTTATTTATTCCAAAGTCTTCATGACATCACTGATGCCCGACTGAAAGGTTCGAATCCCAAATCACATTCCAAACTTGTTCAACGTGGTGAAAAAAGGGAATAAACATCATCACTGACATTCACGAAAAACCAACGCGAGACTTTATTTATACGTCACAGTTTTATAGCTCCGGTTCGTCTCAGTACAGTTGCACGTTTTTGGATTATGGCAGGAAACCAGCGCAGACTCTGGAGAACATGCAAAACCCGCCGCATGGTAAAGAAGCAATACAGCCACGTGGAAACAAAATTCATAACTAATAATGTCAAGAAAATTGTTACGACACGCAATGGAACTGCGCCCCCGTGTGGTGTGTCTGTGTTCACTGGGTAATATTTGTTCCTATTACAACTAAAACGGATTTAAAATATAAATTTATATGATACTAAACTAAAATTAAATATATAGTCAAATTCATTAATGAATATAATATTTAATTCATTCATTAATATATATGTAAATAGTGTATGGTTATCTTATAGTTATTTTAATTAATTTGTTTTTAATTTTAGTATAGTATTATAAGCTGATTTTAAATGCTTTTCGGTTTGACTTGTGTGTTTGTATTTGTTTGTTGTTGTTTACATGAAGCACTTTGACTTAAAGGTAGCTGGTGACGTCACAATGCGCTGACTCGCTCGTGTGTCACGGGTCTGATCCGGGTGTGGACCGGGTTTAGTACCGGACTCACAATAACAACACGGACTAAAAGTCGCTGTTTCTTCCGTCGGAACGATTTAATTCTGGGTAAATTAGAAATTAATTTCATTTCATTTGTATTTTTATGACGTTGCCGGGGTGATTCAAATCTCAGCTGCTTTAAACACACCGTGAACTGCACTGAATGGTTATAGCTGGTTAACTCTGGTTAACTAACTCCTGACCAGTGTGTACAGTATTTTATTCTTGGATAAACTAGCTGGTCTTGAACAAAACTTTCAGCAGGTTTATGATGAATTAGGACGTTAGTTAACCAGTTATAACCGACCAGTACAGGCTGTGTTTTGACCAGCTGTGTTTTAGCTTAGGATTTTTTAGCAGGTTTGTCTGTTTGTTTATTTTTTGTCTTAGACATTTAACCCCTACCTGCTTAACAGCTACAGGGCGTGTGCTCACTGCTGCCCCCTGGTGTGTGTAAATGTGTGTTTCACTGCACTGATCGGGTTACATGTGGTTACATAATTCCTCAGTGTGTAAAAATCACTAATTCTAAAGATGTATTTCATATATTTACATACACACATATTGTAACTGTGCATTCTATATGCGGCATAAACGTACATCAACATAAATACAGAGAATTCACGTCTTATAGTCGATAATTATGTGTGAAGCCAGATTATAAATCATAATATTTACACTTTATTCTGGGAGTGAAAACGAATCTGTTGTTGTATTAAGGTTTTATTAATAAAAACATTCAATATGTTTGGAAGCTTATCATTCAGATCCTCATTTCCTCTTACTGTACATTTTATATGTATATATATATAATATTTATGTTTCATCTTTCCTGCAGGCTGCAGATCTTTACTGAGAGAAACCCAGAGACCGTCATGATCTGGTGAGTTGGATTTCTATCTAATCCAGGGACGTTCCAGGAACTGATTACCAAAAAAACCCAAAAAACACGTCACGCACTTGAATGTCGGTTTTGCCAGAATCTGTCGGGTCAGAAATATTCGTGCAGCAGCTTTAATGAGTTATTTTGCTGTTTTGACAGCTGTTTGTTTGTTTTCCAGCTGTGATTGGACAGCTGTGTTCTGTTAATACGACTAACGATGAATTCGGTGGGGCTTTTTTTTGGCTTTGCCTGAGGGTGTGCAACCTTTCTGTAAACTGGATCGGATCTGGTGAGGTTGTAAACGTGTGAGGGGTCGAAACATTCAGCCTGATATTATTAGAACCGTTAACATTAAACTAAATACTTTTTAAAATCCTTTAAAATGTTTTTATTATTTTACTCTAAACGATGATAATTTAGCGGCTCCGGTGACGTTAAGGAGAAAAATGTAACAGAACAAAAACGTTTCAGGTTCTACTGAACACCGACTCGACTTCAGTAGTTTGTTCCAGTAGAGAACATACCAAATGCCCATGTACACCCATACTAAGTGATGGTGAAGAACTAATGTTGGAATGAATGTTTCTGTTTGTTCTTCAGTTCCCTTCAGCATTACAAGGCCGGAATGATCCTGAGTGGTGTTGGTGACGCTCTCGGTTATCAGTGGGAATTTAATTATTCAGGGCCGACAATCCATAGGGTGAGTTTAATATCCACCTATCCATCAACTCGTTTCACCAGTTTTACCAGCACCAGGTCATGGTGGGCCACACACTGAGCAAATACACAAAACACCTGAACAGGTCATCCATCTGTTTCACAGCACACACTCACACGTGGCTACAAACAGGCCAATTTCACTGGTGTCTACAAACTTCTGGCTATATTCTGAATCTGTTTGGTTAAAGAAAATTTCTGGTTCTTCTTTTTGTAGTTGTTGGAAAAACTCGGCGGGGTGAAAAACATCGCTGTGGAGCTTCCTGATTGGCCAGTTAGTGATGACACAGTCCTTCACCTGGCCACCGCCGAAGCCCTAGCGACAGGTTTGTTCACTGAACCAATGAACATGCAGAATACATATATAAATAACAGAAACATTCTTATTTACTCTTGTTTGTCTGCCAGGACTCGAAGGCGAAGAGCTGCTAAAATCGGTAGCTTACGAGTATATAAAGGGAATGAAAGACATGGCCGGACGAGCGCCTGGATTTTCAACTATTGCTGGTAAAACATGATGAGAATGATTTCTCCACCAGCGCTTATAGACGTGTAGATCGATAAATCTCTGTGCTTGTGTTTTGTGTGGTTAAAAATATCCCCGATGCAATGTAATGCTTTCTAAAATCAATACTACTCAGATCTAAAAGTGCATTTCTGTCTCTCTTCTCTCTTTCCGTCTTTAAAAACCACGAGTTTTACAGGTTGTTGGTTTACTTCTACTTGACTGTTGTTTGCTCGTATGGAGGCGCTTGTGTACGTCGCTCTGGATAAGAGCGTCTGCTGAATGCTGAAGATGTAAATGAGAATGTAAATCTCTCCGCAGGCGTGGCTCAGCTGAAGCCAGAACTTCCGGGTGGCTACAGGATCCCTTACAATCACCGCAGTGGAGGTTGTGGCGCTGCCATGAGGTCCATGTGCATCGGTCTGAGGTATCGCCTCAGACACATCAGAAGAAACACACGTCCCACCTTCTCCACCGCTCACACCCCTAACCTGCTGTCCCCCCTTCTTCTTATGCAGGTACCCTCGGCCAGATCAGATCTCCTCACTGGTCTCGGTCGCCGTAGAGACGGGAAGAATGACCCACAATCACCCGACCGGATTCCTGGGTGCGGTGGCGTCCGCCCTGTTCGCGTCCTACGCCGTCCAGCGGCGTCCGCTGAGCAGCTGGGGCTCGGGTCTTCTTAAGGAGGCGTGTCCGATAGCGAAGGAGGTCGTGAGGGCGGCAGGATACGCCGTAACCGAGACCGAGAGAGACTGGAACTATTTCATCCAGAAATGGGAATGGTGAGAAAAGTATGAGAGGATGCTAGCCAATCAGAAACCAGGACAGAGCAGGTCAGCAGTGACATACTGCAGGGTTTGTGTAGATGTCAAATATTTATGATTGTAGTGTGATGATTATAATATATTAATGATGTATATCTAATATATATATATATATATATAGATAGATAGATAGACAGACAGACAGACAGACAGACAGACAGACAGACAGATAGATAATATATCTAGATACTTGTCTGATAAAGTTTACATGAAGATGCTTTTTAAGATGCATTGTTAAGAATGTATTTGGAGTGTGGTTGTACGTCCATGGTTGATGCTTGTTGTGAGAATTGTGTGTTTGTGTGTCCGTACATTTCGCAGGTATCTTGACATGCGTGGTTTATCCACCGGAACTGGACCGGCTCTGTTTCCGGATCAGTACGGTCCGGTTGAGCGGGACGAGATGTACAAATCCTGTAGTTTTTCTGGCTGGGGTGGAAGCAGTGGCCATGATGCACCCATGATAGCACTGGATGCTCTACTGGGTGCAGGTTCAAACTGGGAAGAGCTCACGAACAGAGCCACGTTCCACGGAGGTCAGCGTTACTGTGACCTGTAATATTTTTATTTACATCATTATTCATAATTTTCATCATCATTTACTTGTAGCAGACGACTTTATCGAAGGCGACTACAGTTGTACACCGATGGTAGACCATTTAGGTTTAAAGGCCCAACAGTGGGCAGTAGGTGGTACCAATGGCTTGAACTGGTGACCTTCTGATCTCTAACCCAGTACCTTAACCACTAAGCCATCACTTATTTATTTATTTAATTTATCTTTCTTTAGATTGCACATCTGATTTTTGCTAATATCGAGTCTCTACACACTGATATTCGTTCTACATCCCACCACCAGATCCTGACCAAATTTAAAACCAAGTTTGGCCCCTGAAGCCGAATAGTTAAATCGAGTTAAACCACTTTATTTCATTTCTCATTTTTCCGTTTCCGTTCCTCTCTGTAGGCGACAGCGACAGCACCGCGGTGATCGCGTGTTGTTGTTGGGGTCTGATGTACGGACTGGAGAACGTCCCCGAGTGCAACTACAGCCATCTGGAGTACAGGGAGCGACTGGAGAAGTGTGCAGAGATGCTCTATCACCTCTCGCACTGACAGCATCACATCTACACACTACACACTACAACACAACACAGGTTCACGTCTTGACATGAAAAGCATCAGGAATGATTTGCGTTGGAACGTAAAACACGGCGTCTAAATATTTTAGTGGCACTTATTGCTAACAGGGTGTAAAAAATTTTTTATGCTTTCAACTTTAAAGGCTAAATTATCTCCTGCGAGGCAGCTGGATAGAAAAACAATGAACAGTCGTGCAAATACTACTGATTATCTGTGTTAATGTGTATCTGTTTATTTACATCATACAGATAGAATTTAGAAAGTATATAGATATCATGTAATTAAATATGTTAAGTTATATGCTAGCTATTTCCGGCACTTTCTGTCTTGTTATTGCACTACAACTTAATGTTATTGCACTTTATGTATCACTCAGGGTAAACGACTCCTGAACTAGCAGGTTGGCTAAATTGCATTAAAAGGGTATTTGATTTAATGGCATTTATGTTTTTTAAGAGCCCAACTATGGCAACCTGGCAGTGGTGGGACTTGAACCAGCGACCTTTCTATTACACTTGATCATCAATGATCATTAATTGAACTCTTGCTCATTGTAACTCATTTATTGTATTTGCACTGTTATGCAAATACAATAAAATGTTTTTACAAACTTTTAAAGAAATAAAATACACATCATTTATTTAAGTGCTTGTTTGAAAGTAGTATTTATTTACACCAGTAATTAAATCATATGTTTCTTATTGTTTTGTAGCAGCACAGTGGCTTCCAACCACCGAACCTCGGACCCTGAGTCCTTTATTGAATACAACAAATGAACAACTAGAGATGATTAGAAAAGCCATTCAATTCACAAACACACACACACACACACACACACACACAGGACAATTTCAATCTTCAATTAACCTGACAGCATGTCTTTAGACTATGGGACGAAACCGGAGTACCCAAAGGAAACCCACACAGTCTTAAAATGAAATGCTGACTGCTTTCATATTGGGATATTTTACTAACTGCCCTTTTAGGGTATTTGTAATGTTGATGATCCTAAAATTAGATAAGTAGTGCACTAGGTAGTGCACTAGATTTGGAGATGGAGTCATTTGGGTTACAGCCTTTTAAATACTTTAACTAGCATTTAAAGTTTTGTGTTGCTGTTACATTAATGTTTGCAGTAAAATACTCAAAAGCGTTAGTTTAATAATGTATTTACTTCATTAAATCATTGTTATTTATTATAAATATCCTTCAATCCCGTTATAACCTCGAGGGTTCAACCTGCTCCTCTTTCTTTCACTGTTTCTGGAAGGACACGTCGCTTAAAAATCAAATGAACTCTTTACACTCTTTTATTCGAACACACTCTTGACTTTAAAACGGTTTTAAGATCGATAAGTTTAAGATTAAAACCTCGGGCTGAAAAGTTAAAACAAAGTTGGAAAGTTTCGCCGCTGGAAGTTCTGAACATATCAGCGGTGCTTGCTGTGCGGCTGTACCGACCATAGAGTCCCCTAACCCGGCGTGAAGTGTAAACATGGCCCGGTGGGTAGCCGGTGATTTTTTATTTTAAATGTAACTAACACTCATTCAGTACAGTTAATGATGACAACACATATAATATGTACAATCAGCTCTTGTATTCATGTTTATTATTTATGTTTATTAAAAACTGAAACATTTTTTGTAGTATATTAAAGTGAGATTTTTGGACTCATATTTCCAGCATATGCTTTGGACACACTGCGACCCTGACACACACTCAGCATTTAGCAGCTTACAATCACAATGGAACATCGTTTTTTGAACAACTGAGTGTTAAGGGCCTCACTCAGGGGTCCAACAGTGGTGGTACTGGAACTTGAACGAGCGACCTTGTGTTCAGTAGCCCAGTACCTTAACCATTAAGCCATCACTACCTATTTGGTAGACCATATGTGACTTAAGGAACACTAAATTAATTGTATATAACGTTATCATATATAAATATTTACCTTATTGATTTATTAGCACAAATATAAACAATATTTTCCAAAAACTAGGAAGATGTTAATACATGTTCATATGAATTACATTTCCATAATCATGTAATACATGATATAAATGCATTTCCATGTTAAATTGTTTATGTTTAGTAAGTTTAGGTTCAGGGCTTTTTAAGCGTTTATGTCTGTATCTTCAGTCCCGCTGCTGCATTAGAGCATTATAAAGCTGGAATGTTGCTGAGTGGAGTTGGAGATGCTCTAGGATACAGGAATCAACTGTGGGAATATAATGAGTCTGGCCCGGCCATCCACCAGGTATTATATTGTTTTATTGATTAAAACCCATTTACTCTATTTAGAACAATTCCAAATCTGATGCTGCGGTGCCGAATCTAGGCATCCGCACCAGCCCAATGGCCGTCCGGTTACAGTTACAGAGAGAAAATCCTTGCACAGTTTAAGACTATTTGTTAGTTTAAATTAAACTAAAGTCGTGCTATGGTTTCCTTTATCGGAAGATCAAGGTAGAAACAAATCATGTAACCAGTTGTGTTTTTGTGCTTCATTACTGTCGTAGGAACTTCAGGAGCTCGGAGGACTGAAGAACATCACTGTTAAACTTCCTGACTGGCCAGTCAGTGACGACACAGTTCTTCATCTGGCCACCGCTGAAGCTTTAGCCACAGGTTTGTATTTCCCAGTTAATCTAGGTGAGACTTATTACAACGTAAAGATGTACACGTAAAAGATGTACATCTTTTATACATTTTACATATAATGCAAACCTTTTTTTTGATGGTTGCAACAATTAACAGGAACATCAAAATATAAAAACTATTTTATAATTTACAGAGGAGGTCTGGATGTGTATGCATGTAAAGTTTTCAGTGACCGTTTTATGTACAACCCAATAATATGTAATATATGAGTGTTGAGTTTTGTGTTATGAATATATACAAGGATATAACAGGGCAGTGTGTATATGGATATATTATATAGGATCTTGAGCGTCCTCAAGGTTCCATTTGGCTTGTCATTAGTATGTAGAAAAAATTGTCAATTTCAATCTGGTGTGTTGAATGGACAATATTATTTTCGCCATAAATCATAAAAATGTGTGGCTTTGGTGTTTGATAGGAAAGGAAGGAGAGGAGTTGTTGCACGAGGTGGCGTCCTGTTATGTGGAGGGAATGAAAGACATGGAAGGAAGGAAACCAGGACCATCTAGCATCTTGGGTAAAATCTGATGGCTGATGAGTTAATCACGCAGGATTTATTTCTCAGTACATCTAAAGTAGCTCTAATTAACATTATTTTTTTTTGTGAGCTGTTTTATTATTCGTGATATATATTTATTTTTTATTGTATATTTTCACACAGGCGTGTCTCAGTTAAAACCAGGTACTGATGGTGGCTACAGAATCGCTTACAATCCTGAAGGAACCGGGTGTGGCGCTGCCATGAGGTCCATGTGTATCGGTTTAAGGTCGGTCGGTTGTCTGTGGTGCCCCTGAGGTCATGAATAGTTCTTATTTTTAAAATCTGGTTTAGTAGCCATTGCTCTTTGGCAGGTTCCCCCGGCCAGATCAGATCTCCTCACTGGTCTCGGTGGCCGTGGAGACGGGAAGAATGACCCACACTCATCCGACCGGATTCCTGGGTGCGGTGGCCTCCGCCCTGTTCGCATCCTACGCCGTCCAGCAGCGTCCGCTGAGCGACTGGGGGTCGGGTCTTCTTAAGGAGGCGTGTCCAATAGCAAAGGAAGTCGTGAGGTCGGCAGGATACGCCGTTACCGAGACTGAGAGAGACTGGAACTATTTCATCCAGAAATGGGAATGGTGAGAAATATCAACCAATCAGTGAGGAGAAGCTAAATCATGTGGGATTAATTATTATTACTTTATTATCAGTAAGATAAATAAGTATCTATATTTTACTGTCCATAAAAATCTTGATGAATACAATTCTGTTTTCTCTGTTGTCAGGTATCTTGATCTGAGAGGATTATCATCCGGGCTTGGCCCTGCTATATTTCCTGACCACTACGGTCCTGCTGAACGCGATGAAGCTTATAAGAGCTTCAGTCTCTCCGGATGGGCGGGACGAAGTGGTCATGATGCCCCCATGATAGCACTGGACGCCCTTCTGGGGTCGGGGCCAGACTGGGAGAATCTCATGAAGCGGGCAGGATTCCACGGAGGTAAAGCACGTTCTCAGAGAACCTCAGAACATTCAGAACTTCCGGATTTAATGTTCGAACGTTTGTGGATGAATACTAAAGACGTCTAACATTCACTACTCTGTTTGTGTAGGCGACAGCGACAGCACCGCGGTGATCGCGTGTTGTTGTTGGGGTCTGATGTACGGACTGGAGAACGTCCCCGAGTGCAACTACAGCCATCTGGAGTACAGGGAGCGACTGGAGAAGTGTGCAGAGATGCTCTACAAGCTTTCACATTAAAGACACTTTATCTTGTTTAAATGATTATGGCTTACCATGAAAATCAAGACCAAGAAGGCGCTGTTTTATTTAGTTGTTGAATGTTGCGGAATAAAAGCAACTGGACAACATCAACACCTGATCAGATGGTTTAGAAGAGATAACGTTTATTATTTAACAATAATACAATGTGAACTGCTGCTGAAATGTGTTAAACTGTATTTGATCATAAAATTATAATTTTTAACATATATGAACTTAATGACGTTTGACTAAATAACTTGTATTTCTTTCATGTCACCAAAAGATGTCGCTACAACACAGAAAATACCACAAACAACAGCGAGCTTATTTGCTAACGTTGTTTAGTTTTTTCCCCTAAAACTAATAATTATTAACGAAAATTAATTCAAAGGTTTAAAAATATTTATACCGTTTCGATTCTACATATTCATATTTTACTGAAAATGAGGGCATTGTTAAAGCAGCATGGCTACATTAATGCTAGTTTGATGGCTACATTAAGCTAATTACAATCACAATTCGATTGCAAACGGACCTTTTAATATCAAATAAGCCCCAAACATCATTAAACTACATTACACATAATATAATAAATATTCAGGTTAGTCCTAGTGGTATTAAAATGTCAAAATCTTTATTAAACAGCAAACAAATTATATTTTGATTTAGCATCGTCAGTGCTAAGTTACAGGTCCTTCCCAAAAAAATGTACCATGAACTTGAGTAGTAGAACTTTTACAAAAGAATTGTGAATGTTTACAATAGAATAATAAACTTTTACAGTAGAACTGTGAACGTTTACCATAAATAATATATAAACATATACCAAGTGGCCAAATTACCACGAGTAGTTACTGTAACTACCCTAGTAAAACTGTAAAATCATTATAAAACAGTTTTACAGTTCTTGTAAATAATCATAGTTCTACTGTAAAAGTTTGCAGAACATTAGTTCCTGGGTTTGCTGTCCTGTCCTATTTATGATGTGAAATTAAGTAAAGCAATGTCTGATGCTTCCATGTATGTGCTTTAAGACGAAAACAAAGTTTGCATGTTTTCCCCAACGCCTCTTCCTACAGTCCAAAGACTTGCTCGTGACGTAAACCGGAGATACTAGATTACCTGTGACTGTGTTTGACGTTAAAAAATTTAACCGATTAATCTTGTTTAACCACTAAGTACATGTGCTGTCCTGAATGTGACATGTCTCAAACATGTGCTAAAAATATATAAAATAAATCCACCAGCTTGTGTGAATAATCAAAAATGTACTTTGTGTTAATCTCTGTTGGATTTTTGAGCGATGAAACATAAGAGTATTTTTGAACACCTTTGATGCCACTTTGGTTGAGTAATGAGCATTTAAAGACAAGTCTTTTGTTTACTGGTCAGTCGAGTGTAACTGAGTTGAAGGTAAAATTGTGTAAAACAGTCGTGGAATTTCTACAATTCTGATTTACATAAATGATGTGCAGATAAATGAGTGATGAGTGACATCAGCAAACAGAGACTGGCTTATAAAGGAGTTTAATATTTTTAGAACATCCACTGAATGGAATTTGATTCATTTATTAGATAACATTCATAAAGTTTGTAAATAAACAGAGTTAAAATTTATATTTCTCGTTCATCATGTTTAGTTCCAGCACTGAACACTACTGAACATCATCAGCACAACACAGTGTGATCATTTACTCACACACCTTGTGAATGTTTTTTCTCCCAACGTTTCGTTTCTGTTTCATTGGACAATAGAATTTAATAATAGAACTAGAACTGACATTGTTCCTGGAGTCCAGTATTTTACTCTCTCCAATTGTTTGCGTTTACAGGAAATCTTTATCATGTGTGTAATGCGATGATAAATTAAACTTTACACTGATTTTCTTACATTGACAATAAGATTGTACACCAGGATTTTACACTGAGATTCTACTCTGGTTTTCTATACTGATCTCATAAATTAAACCTCTACACTGGGCGTCTACAGTACAATAATACACTGACATTTTACTGATAGTCTACACTGATATTTTAGAAGGATAATCTTTATCGATACTTTAAACTCAAAATCTACACAGAAATTTTACTGAGATTCCAGAAAAACACTTTACACAGAAATTCTACCAATATTCTACATTGACATTCTACACTGAGATTCTACTCAAGATAGATGTCCTACAGTAATATTCCAAACAAAGTATATACTGAGATTCTACACAAAGATGAATTCAAGCCCATTTTTGGACCCGTTGTGTGTTTTAAACTTGGACGTCTGGTGCTCTCTGTTGCTCAGCAAAGAAACAAAGAACAAAAAAGTTAACAGAACAGAAAACATGTTAAATAATAGCAATAATTACATGAATAGAAATAGTTCAGATGTTTTGACATGGATTAGAAACGATGCTGGAGGTTCATGTTACTGTAACTGCTTCGTTTTCTGCTTGTAGACGATGGAACTTGTACCACAAAGTTTCTGACCCACCAAACAAATGATTGAAGCTGATCAGTGTAATTCCTTTCATGAAGCAGATCATAAAATGAATCTATCTAAACATAATAAAGATTTATAGTTCATTTCTTTCATTAAGAGTTGAAATGGCTGGAATCATCAGACTGCCGTGACATGCTCTTCTCCGAATGTATGCAAACCTTTGTTACAGAATTAATCTCACTTTTGAGTTTGTTTGTGAACTTCTTTCGATCCATTGTCGCTCATCATAAATCCATTGTAATATTTAAATAGACTTTTGTTAAATACGTCTCAACACAGAAGCATGTCAAAGAGAAAATCAGGTTCTTCTTGTTGGTTCACTACATATTTCTGATTGTGGTCTGTGGTGTCATGGTGCTTATAAAAAGCACGATGATGCTAATGGGATCAGTAAGACTTTCCATCTCCGGACACCTTACAAGCAGTCCATACCTGGTAATTCTATTGCATTCTTTACTGAATACTTGAATTCATGGAGCAGATTTGACATTATGCATTATGCATACACAGTGCTGCATAGATGCATTTATCTTTTAATTTTAAATCAAATTTTTATAGGAAAATGTATGAAATTTGCATAATTTTTTGAGTTCTATTGATTGTATTTTATTATTCGTAAGGCAGAAGCGAACATTAACACAGAAAATCCAATATTGTTAAACTTTACTGTGTAATTTGAGCACGTTGTACACCCACACTGAGCTTTTGTTCAGATACTCATTATTGCCATGGTGTTCTTGTGCGTAGGTTTGTTTTTTAGTTTTGTTTTACTTCCTTTTACATGTTAGATTTTTAAAGAAATTGTGATTATTATATCACTATACTTTTTTAAGTTAACATGTATAGTGTAGAGTAGCTAACTTGTATAGTGTAGAGGGTCCAGCTTTGGTTCATCAGCTGAACGATCGAGGGTTCTTTGACCCCCCACCCCCCAACTTCTATACAAGTTGGGATATGAGAAGAAAGTGTCTTTTTATTAAAACTGTTTTTATTTAAAATGTTTTTATTACTGCTCGCCTGTACATGTAACAACAAACAACGGATGTTTTATTCTATTTTGGCATTTGTTGTACTATTCAAATATGGATCAGGAAACTACCTAGGGCTGAAAAGATTTGTTTCTTGTGTTGTAGCATGAATGGTGGTCATGGGGTCAAGTCAACCGATTTTGGCTGCTCTGCTCCTCCTGAGTAAGTCTCTCTTCTGTACTACAGATGTTATAACTCTACTTAACAGGAGTCTGAAGTGTAATTCTGCCGTTATTTATTGCTTGATTGCTTATGGTTTCAAAACCACAATGTAGATATAAAAAATAGAAATAAAAAGTGTCGGTGAAAGCTTTAATTATAAGACTTGTGGTTGAACACGGGAAGGAAGCAACACTTGTTCACCACATAATTGTGATGAGTATTTTATAGGCTGGGAAGATTTACGATGGCTTTAAAAGTCGGGTTAATTTATTTATTGCGAAATAGAGCATCACAGCATAAAATCAAGAATAGAAAAGGAGAATTAAATCAATACCAATTCTAAACAACAACAACACACTACAAAAACGACTAATTAGCAAGTTTAATTATCTTATAACAAGCTAATAAATCTTTTTGGGGGCCTGAAAAGTGTTTTTGTTTTATAAAACATTGTAAATTTGGGAACTCTGGTTACGTCTCATTAAGCCGTGCCACAGATCCTGAGTCTCCTGCTGGTTACAGAACTGGACTTGTGATCGGAAGGTCACCGGTTCGATTCCCAGTGTCGACAGGTCATGACTGAAGTGCCCTTGAATGAGGCCCCCAACTGCTCCCCCGGACGCCGTGGCTATAATAGGGCTGGCCATCGTCCCGGACATGTGCGCTCATTACTGCCCCTTAGTGTGTGTTCACTATTGTGTGTTTCACTGCACGGACTGGATTAAATTTCTGCGTAATTATTCTTGTGTGTAACTAGAATTCTAATTTCTAAACATTTGGCAAATGTATTCGCTTTAATATAAAAATTAGCATCATATTCTGCATAATGTTCTTCACTTTTTATTTTCTCTTTCTTTCCAAAATTAGGTGGAATTTTAACAGCCAACGCTCAAGGTAATGATGATATTCGTCTACTAATTAATTTACATTTTAATTTATTATAGTTCTAATTAGGTATAACAGTACATCATAGAATTATAATTATTATTTCTTATTAATTAATGTATAATTATAAGTAAGGCTGCACAGTGCCTTAGTGATTAGCCCTGTCACTTTACAGAAAGAAGTCCCGGGTTTGCATGTTCTCCCAGTGTCTGTCTAAAGACATGCAGTGAGGTTAATTGAGGATGCTGAAATCGCCCTCTGTGTGTGTGTGTGTGTGTGTGTGTGTGTGTGTGTGTGTGTGTGTGTGTGTGTGTGTGTGTGTGTGTGTGTGTGTACAGACTGACGACCTGTTCAGGTGTTTAGTGTATTCGCCCCAGTGTGTGTTCCATCCCTAAATAGAATGAAGACTAGATAATGGATTAAGATTAAATGATGGATTTATTATAGGACGTCTGATTATATTATTTTACATTGTATTTTATTAGATTATATTTATAAGTAGATTTATATAACGTCTGTTTTAAAGTCATTAATTTTATTTTATTTTTCTTTCCAACATTAAGCACCGACTGCAGAACCTGAAGGTAAAATCACGTAATAAATGTAAAATTATTACTAAATATTTATTCAATAATTTTACGGCAGCAAAGTTTCAAGCTCATTTAGTTCCACTAATAAAATAAAATTAATTGTGATTTAAAATGATCTGTGATTCCGGTTCAGATGTTGTTAGAAGTCAGAAATAATATTTAATCTTTCATAAATAATCTTTTAATCTTGTTTATTTTCTTTTTTTTCTTTGTATTTTAGTGACTGGGAGTGAATTCAGTAAGTAAATCAAAAATAACTTGCACACAGAATTTAACATTCATCCGACGTTTCTGTCCAAAGTGACTTAATACACAGTTACAGTCAGAGAAGTTGAAGGTTAAGGGCCTCGCTCAAGGGTCCAACAGTATTATTAGTCCTGTTCTGTATCCACAAAGTCCATAACGTTAAATGTGGAATATAATCTGATGATCTAGATTTATTATTGGATTATTCATGATAAGTTTAATTCTACAGATTTAAATTATTTCACTTGCTGATTTATTCTAGTCGATTAATCTTTTATTTATTTTTTCCCCAGCGGCAGAGACACCGGGAGGTAAATCCTAACTCACCTTAATAAGATTAAAATCTAAAATCTGTGTACTAGGACCAGGATTAGAATACTGAGAGGGTCGGGATTAGTGATTATATTTACAGCAAGGAAATAAAGTAGCATGACCTTGTACAGTAGAATGATAAACATTTACATTTGAACTTTGACCTTGTACAGTAGAATGATAAACATTTACATTTGAACTTTGACCTTGTACA
>JAOUQU010069789.1:0-16541 GCA_028566735.1 Ammoglanis amapaensis
TTTAGTATGTTAGTATGTCTTCTGTATTTGTTTGCTCCACTTATTATCTGTGAAGTGTCCTTGAGTGTTTGAAAGGCACTTATAAATAAAATGTATTATTATTATTATTATTACTATTATTTATTCCTAAATTCGTGCTAGTGTTACTCTCTTAGAGAACCAGTCTCATTGCTGAAATGCTGCAACCTGCAGCTTGGTATTAAATTAGCCAAATTATATTTTTCTTCTGTTTTGTGAATAAGAAAGTTTTATCTTCTATTGTTAAAATACAGTTTAAAAACAATAAACGTACATTAAATCCACATGGTCTAATACTCGTATGTGTGACCGTGTTTGTAAAATTGGGTGTTTTTTTAAAGCATTGCCGTGAACTTTTTAGGAATGTGATACAGTATTACATTTGAAATCAGTTTAGAAAATTGAAATAATTGTATAAAATGAATATAATACAGTGTCAGATCATTTTCTTTATTTTAAGCTGAGACTACACGTTGAGTGTGTAGCGTGACTTATTGATACTAATTTGCATTTATAAACTATGTGTTGTATGGACTTATGAAAGTGAGCAGTTGTTAGACGTGTGTGGTACCTGTGGGTGAGATTAACTGGGCAGCAGGTCAGGATCTCTCACCTGCAGTTCAGTTAACTGTCTCTTTAAGGCGCTGTTTCCTGCTTCTCCTGCTTTGTGTAGAGAGAAGAGAGAGAGACACGCCGTCGATACACAACATGTCTTCATTCTATTTCTCTAAAGAGAAGTAAACAAAAGGATAGCAGTTTATAACCTCTCAGTATCCGAGTGGAACTTAGTTTTGATTCGGTAAGTTAATTGTTTTTCTCTCTTGACTAAGTATTTTCTGACCTGTAGCGACCATGGCACTGTTTTTCTCTGCTTGTTAACTTTGAGAAAAATGAAGATGGACTTGTGTTGTGCGTTTTTCTACACTTATCGGTAAATAAGCATCATGTATATGTATAATCACATTGTTCTAATCTTTATCGTACACGTTGTTTTTCTTTTGTACGATGTTATACTGTTTTGGACAAGCATTATAACCTCTGGTTGACTAAGTTGAGAGGGTGTTCCTCACACATGAGGAATGGATTACTGGAATGAAATGAGTTTTAAACAATGGGGTTTGGAGGTTTAGGCGATGACTCGCATAACTTCCACAACACTTAAAAATAAATCAATTTTGCATTAAACTGTACAGATTTTGAGTTGCATTTTCCTTCTGGAATGATCTTTTCTCGCTTATACACTGGTCATTCCTAATGGCTTCTCTCAAACTCTTAAAGAACTTTCAAACTTAAAGAATAATGGCCTCCACACCCTATGTCGAGCATTGCATTTACACTTGGAAGTTATTTAGGATACCGTTTATAGCTGTTTTATTACCTGGCTTTGCGCCGTTAAGACTGCTTTGATGTTACCGCCCATTTTATCATAACAATAGGTAGTGAGGAAAGTGCAGGCTGTTGTCTGAGTGCGCATGCGCGTATTCTTTTTCTGATGGGTTTGTCAGCTCTGAGTACAGCAACACTCCTGCAGATGATTCAAGGCTCTTTAAAGAAATAACATGGAAATGAGTTAATGATTAAAAAAGAAAAACAGTTTTATAGCTAATTGTATTTGACTTTTAATGACCAGTATTCTTATTAATAATAAAACAACCTACTCTTATAATACAAGCTACATGATGATAATAAACACTACCAATATTAAGCACGAAACTATCTATTTATCTATCTTCCATGGCCGTTGTTCAGTTTCAATTATAAGGTCAGCTCCCATGTGATTTCTGATGCTGGCCTGTGACGACGCTACTAAAATCTCATTTTTAAATAGTGTGCTATATTATGTGAACCAAACGGTCTAACACAAAAGTTTTGTTTTCTTGGTTTATCTTCCAAAAAATAAATACAAAACTTGCTCTGTCAATGCAGGTTTGGGTGACACTTGATGACGGCGGGATGCAGTCGACTTGGATGCGAACATCCTTATTAGCCGCTTTTCTTCTTTTATTGTCAACACTCTCCCTTTCCAGTGCCTGCAATAAGGCTCTGTGTGCCAGTGATGTCAGCAAGTGTCTAATACAGGTAAAATAGCGTTTAAAATATATTTTATAGATATATACATATTTATTAGATAACATATTTTTTCAGTCCTTTTTTAAAACGACTCCATCCGTTCTTTTATCAAATTCTTTCCATTTGTCCTGGATAACCTGTAGAAGAATTTTGAGGTTAGGAATCTGGACATAGTCCAGTTAATTTTATAAATCACTAAAAGCCGTATTATTTTCTGAAACACGACTGACCAGCCATGTTTTACACTGGGACAGTTCGAGGTTAGACTTTTTTCCATGGCATTATGCACATCTGGAATGTGTTCTCTATTTTTTAGCTCCTCCTTTTCTTTTACAGACAGCTTGAGGTTGCACAGAGTGCTTAAAGAGCACAACACTCACGCTTAATTACTATCAAACACATGCACTGAAATACAACCTACCTACTCATTCATGCACTTACCAGTTTGAACATTACCGCTAAATTCTTGATCTCTCAGCCTCGTGCTATAATCATTGTTAAAACTAATATTTATTTACAAGAACTGCATAAAGATACAAAAGCAGTTTTGCTGCACTTTTTGTTATCATTTATTCTTTGTTTGTTATATTTTATTGTTTCGGCTTTTCAAGACAAGCATAATATGTCAATATAAAATGCAAATATTTATGAACATATACTTTTAAGGAATCGATCATTAGGAGCTGTTTAATTGTTGTTTATTTAAACTAGGCTATCACTTATTTATATTCTTGTTATTTAAAGGGTTCAGCATCATTATTTTTGAAGTATAATAAGTTTAGGATAAAGAAAGATATTGGGGTTACAACTATTGAACATACAACTTTGGCACATGTCAAAACTAACCCAACTTTATCCTGATGAGTTGTGATCTGTGGTATGTTTTTAGGAGCTATGTCAGTGCAGACCTTCAGATGGCAACTGCTCATGTTGTAAGGAGTGCATGTTATGCCTGGGCACACTGTGGGAGGAGTGCTGTGACTGTGTGGGTAAGTCAGACTCAAACAGTTTAAAAAAATTCCATTCTCTAGTCCCTTCGGCTGTATAACTATATGAGTGATTCTGCTCCATACAGGTTTCTTTTTGTTGTTTTTGCTATGTGTTTATGGGACTTGGTCAGAGCATGATAATTTAAAACCAGTAATTTTCGAAAGAATGCTTTTCCTCTAAAAGCTTGATGTTTACCAGAAGTACACTGCGGTATGAGACACCATAGTTTGGTATATACCATATAAATCAGTTTCGGACTTATTTCACTTGTCTTCCTTATTCTGGACAATGCCTCCTGTGAGTTATGTTTACGGTTCTGTTGACTTTGTCCAACTCTCTCTCTTTTTTTAAAGGCATGTGCAACCCAAGAAACTACAGTGACACGCCAGCCACTTCTAAGAGCACAGTGGAGGACCTGTACAGGCCTATACCTTCACTGTTCAGAGCACTCACAGAAGGAGAAGATCACAGTAAAATGATGGTGGTGTCCTTTCCTGTGGCTGAGGAACTCTCTTACCATGAAAGTCTGGTGTCTTTTTTAGAGACAGTAGAGGACCAGCATCAGAACGTCTCACTTCCTGGAAACAGCATTCATTCCAGCTATGATAACACACAAGGTCAAAAATTAAGACTTTTTAATCATTATTCTGTATTTATGCATTGTGGCTACTTTGGTTGTTAACAGGGTTGTTTTTTCACACACGTGTCTTTTGTTTAAGTTGGAAAAAAAAGTGTTTATTTTTCCTGGTTGGACAGCCTGTGCAGTCACATGAAATTGGTTGGTTCATATTAGACAGGGTATTAAACCAGATGAGTCGGTCTCTCAATACTGGCATGGTTGTAACCCTTACTGGCTAATTTTGGGCACCTGCACATGTGTGGGTGCCTTGCAGATAATCATATAATAATAATAATGTGTCACAGTGTAACATCAGTATTACACCAGTGTTTTACTGTCCATTTTAAGTATCAGGAGTTTTGCTGCCATATTTTGGTCTTTAAACTGTAAATATAAGCTTTTCTTTTATGTGTCACGAATTTGATGTTATTTCACAATTCTTTAACCCCATGAATTGTGGGGATTTATTGTACTTTTATGCACAAGAGTTTGTCACAGTTTTTTTCTATTTCACTGTGCTGTTGCTGTTTGTGTGGGTGGCAGCATGTCATGTTTATAGACGCCTGTATGAGAAGTATTTGGATAATCCTAACAATTTAAAACATAACAGAGTTTGAAACGGTTTCACAACAGAAATATGCTGGGGATATAACGAAACAAGGGATGTTTTAGGCATGTAACAAGACCAGCAACAGTGTCTTGTCTGATTAATAAAAAAAAAACATTAAAAATCTCCTCCATGAATTGACTGAACAGCTGCTCTTGCTGTTGTTTGCATGCAAACTCTCTTCTAATGATTCGTTAAGTTGATTTGAATTGACATTTTCACACGATAATAATTATGATAGATTATGTTTAAATTAAAATACCAATTAATGCCCTGCTCACAAACTAGTTCGGACATGTGCTTGTGTGCTAACCGAGATGTGCGCGGCAGAAAAGGAAAGAAGAGGTGATTGAACACTGTGAGTGTTTGATTCCCTCTCGCCCTGCCTACATAGGCTGCATATTGTCATCTTACACTCGTTCCTGACAAGTTGGCCGATTCAAATCCTTAATGCTTGAATATTCTCTCCAGCAGGATGCGGCCATGCCCCTGTACAAAACAAGATTGGTTTCCCTTTATGGCCAGCCTAAACATGGAGTGAGGAGTGGACTGTTATTAGCCTCTCTATCATTGCCACTTGGGCCCAGCCTGGCCCCGCTACTTTTAATGGTCTTAACTTGCCACTTAATCTCAGTATCAAAAAAGAAATAATAAATAATTTTGTTTAGTTTGTTTATAAACTAAGATTTGCATTTATAACTTGAGTCGTCTCATATTCCTAATGTGTTTTTTTTCCTAGACAACATGTGCACAGTGGTGTACTTTGACGATTGTGTGTCGATTCGTCATTGTAAGCAGCACTGCGAGTCGATGGGAGGATCGAAATACCGCTGGTTTCACAACGCCTGCTGTGAGTGTATTGGACCTGAGTGTATCGACTACGGAAGCAAAGCAGTCAAGTGTATGAACTGCCTCTTCTAAGACCAGGCTGAACATACACTGTTGAGAGTTCTGTGGATTGGGGCGATTTCTTCCACTAGGGGGCACAACAACAGGACTGCAGGCTGAACTGATAGCAGAGTAAACGTGACAATCATGTAAACTAGAAGCCCTTTGTTTTATTTTTAAAAAATCTTTCTTTGTGTTAGTCTTTTATGCTTTGCTTCGCAAGTTTCTAGCAAAGATATGTATATATGGACTATGATTTTAATCATCAATTTTGATAGTATGTTTTGACCATTTTAATAGGAAATAGGAAGCCATATAATTCAATGTAAATCCTGTTAACAACGTAAGTACTGAAATCATGTTTACTAATAGTGGATGAGGATGATAAAAAAAGAGATATTCTAATTGTCATGGCCTTGTAGACAATATTAATATGCTGCTTATACTCCTAGGTGAACATCGATCATTCTGAAGATGCTTTTTATTTTTGGCATTCTTTAGATCCACTTCACTAGGACATACTAGTACACACTTACAATGTACTACACTAATGTTTTCTACTAATATGTCAAGTCTTTAGCAAGGTTCGATGTTGATTCGCATACAGCAATATATGCTTTTAAGCTTCCTCTTGGGTAATCTGAAAAATAGACATGAGAACACATTTAAGTAAGTAAAAATGTGTCGCCATCGCAACACAGACAGACAGAAAACTCCATTGATAATCTGTTACACTGTTTGTCTGTTAGTTCACATATCTGGATTGTTTGGGATAAAAGCTACTTATCGTTTAATTACTTATATTGAAGGCTTGCATGCCCATGTCTCGTGTGTATGTATAAATTGCCAGTGCAACTTTGTGATTGGACTACCTTAGTTTAAATGTTGGTGCAAACGTCTTATGTACAGGCAAATAAAAATCGATTTCAAGTTCAAAAATGTTGTTAAATAAATCTACCTAGCACCTCTGTGATTTTTGTTTTGTTTACCATGCATGAAGACTGATCTTAATAGGTTTTTTATATGAGCAGAATTTTGTTAAATAACTTAATTTGTTACGTTTTGTTTAAAAACACACTTTAATAGCCCCTTTAATGGTACTTAATGGATGTGAACTAAGAATCCTGTTTGCGGAAACCTGCATGTTCATTTTCTGTCTTTCATTAATTCTCATTAAAAGACAAGAAACATTTGGTTCTTGTTCTGTTTATAGAGAAACATTACAACAATTGCCTAGGAGAACAAGCAGATGGTTTGTAATCAAGGCAGGATTCCTACTACATTGTTTGGTACATTGAACAGGATAATTCTCTACTATGTAGTGATTATTGAAAGTGAGTGTGCTCGTTGCGTGTGTGTGTGTGTGTGTGTGTGTGTATGTTATCTAACTTTTATTTAATTGTTTAAGATATTTTTTTCATAGAACAAACTTTTTACACAGGTCATTTATTCCTATAGTCATAACTGATGTATTAAGCTGTCATAATCAACAATGGGATGTGGAGGACATGCTATTTCCAGACCTCAAAATTAATGCATTTGCCTTTCAACCCCAAATTTAGAAGGTATGTGAAGTGACAAATATGTGAAGAAAGTATATATGTAATAAAAAAGGCATTCTACGTACTCTATATCTATTTAGGCAATACAAATAGGGTTTCCTATAATATACAGCTTTGAAGTCACTGGTGTGTCGTAGCTTACCCTATCACTAACCATCGAATAAGGTCCTTCAACATATGTAAAAAACTTAGGGAAGCCATCATTCTACTGTAATAAAAATAAGTGTCAATGGGAATACTTAAGATAACCATTGTTATGAATTTACCCTACAATATATAATAAATAAAATAAATTTACCCTGATACTATACTACAGCTTGAATCTTGATATATGACCACCTAGTACAAATATTAATGCTATTCTGATCATAGTTCATGCTAAACTCACTTTAAAGTGGTTTTCATCTCAAACCTTTCAGAATGCAGGTGTACCAATTAACACCCAGATGAATAGATGAGGAAGCCGAGTTTAGCAGATTCGGGGTCAGATAGCAGATGGTTGGGCCAGTTTGGAGGGTGGATAGGATCCTCGAGCCTCCTCCCTCTGCTAACACATTAAAAGTCTCACAAAGAAGTCTTTCTCTCCAGAGAGGAGATGGGGTGCTCTCACATGACCAATGGTCTTGGCAGTAGACACAGGTGGGTGTCTCATGTGGCATCTTTGCTTTTCTCGCATACTAAATATCTATAGAATGTTTACCAATTAAGCTTTTTAACAACACGTCAGCATTTTTTTCACACCTATAATAATTAATGTATTTCATCGTTTCTTTAATGTATTAAAATCGTTTCTCCAGAATCATTAGAAATGCTTTCAACTGAAAAAGAAGATTTCAGCTGAAGTGGGATTGAATGCACTTAAGGCCGTATTTTAAATAGAATAATGGTTAGAAAGAAGCCGTCTTTGAAAGCAAGCCAAAAGAAGTCACGACAAACATCTATGTCAGAAGATCGAACGTGACCTAAAGGCAAAAAGACATGTGTGGTGGAAAACTAACCAGACATCACCCTGAACACAAAACTGTCATCGTGAAACATGGTGGTGGCGGCTTTATGTTGTGGGGATTCTTTTCTATAACAGGCATAAGACAGCTGCTCAGACATGACGGACAGATATATGAACCTAATAACGGGGCAATCACAAAGAAAAACCTAATGGAAGGTTCAGGAGTCTTGAGACCTGGGTGAAGGTTCACCTACCAGCAAGACAACCCTAAACATATAGCCAGAATGATAAGGAAATGGCTTTGATCAATGGCGTACACACGTGAATGTTAGGTGGAAAAATGAGTAAATTCATGGGGTATAATATATTGTATTTATATGTAGATTTTAACGTCACGTTTGTGTACATTCATGACAAACAGCTATTCATTACACAAATTTATATTGAACATCATGGACAATTTTGGATCTCCAATTTGATGCACTGGCATATTGTTGAACTGTGAGAGGAAACCGTATCACCCAAAGTGAACACACTCAGACTCGGGGAGTCTCCACATATTAAAGACTAAATGGGCTATACATATGTATCTGTTTTATGGAATTTATTCTACAGGCATTACTCGTTTCTTACCTTACAATTCCAAAAACTTTTCTTACACTTTTGCAGGCCATTAAGCTGGGCCATACCAATCAATAAAACAGAGTGTGCCTCCCTGGAGCTATTAATAGACTGCCTTTCCATGATTTGGAGGGATTTCTGTCAACAAACATTAAATTTTTACTAGATGAATTAGGGTGAAAGATATTTAGTGTTGTTTGACTCACCAGTGACACTTAAAACTATATCGCATGAAAAGCGTCACTATGCATTGTGTTTTGTGTTGATAATAAAGGAAAACACTCATAATAATCTAAATAATTAATTTGTTAGCATCACACAGAACACTCAAAGTGGTCAAGTAGTTTCTACCCACATTTCAAGTATTAGCTTGCCAAGGAATATGTATTCCTGTCACTTGATACTTTCTTAATGGCATGTAGCTTTCACAATCAACATTTGAACCCAAGTGCAGAGCTCATCGGTTTGTACAGAAGGTTACAAACTTGTCTGTATGATCCGTGCCTGCCAATTCAACTATATAAAATATGAATTTATTACAACCATCATTACATATTCAGTAATGTTTAAAAAAATAAAATCTTTACAGCCATGCATCAGTTCATATTGGAGTTATTAACAGTGTAAATCACTCAATTACAAATATAGATGAATGTCACATCACTTAAGCCGCGCTCTTGACTGCTTTTAGATGCCCTTCCTGACGCAACCCTTTTTTATAGTCAGGCACTACAATACATTTGTTTGTGCGTCCTAGTTAGACAATCTTCTGCTAATGAGCCCAGTTCTCCAACCAAAGGCCCCAAGTGTTAGCAGAACCCTGGGCACTTAAATTACTTTAACTTAGTAATGGTCATGAAAGCTTAACCACAGTCAAACAGCAAAAAAGCTAAGTGTTAAATTCAACAAGAAAACCTTTTCAGTTTATATTTCAAATTTAAACTTCAACGATTTCAATTTAATAATCTAGTTAACATCAGTAAAGTAAGAAGGCACTGCTCCAACTATTTCAGTAGTATTTATTAAACTGACTACAATAGCAGAAGTCATGTTAACTCTTAATCGAACACTAAAGATGATTTTTACATTTTCAGATTTAACAGATTATGACTGAATTATGACTGAACGTGATTCCAAGCAACTCAGAGTTGACAGTCTGCTTAGAGCCCAAAAGTTCTGATTACTAGTCCAGAACTTCTCACTGAGCAACCACGGGCCAACAATTGTAAACGAATTGTTTTAAAATGAAATAAATAAAACATAATAAAAACCTAATCAAAAATCACAAACACCACAAACAACTGTTTCTGAACTTTTATTCCGGACAGGTTAAGAGAACATATCACAATTCTATTCATGATCATTGATCAAAATGGAAAATAAAGATATGTACAGTATGTGGAGGCATGAATCATATCGAAGCTTTAGATTTTCAGGTTAAAATACCCCAGGGGTGAAGTGCAACAACCACACCATTTTAAAGGTGAATTACTACATCCTCTGCAAAATGGACCACATGGTGATTTTGGTTTTAAAAATACAACAGTTCATTTTAGCTGGACACAGGCTCCTTTGTGTCAGGCGAATCCTGTGACCACAGGTACAACAACGTGTTGCACTAGACATTAAAACACTGGCGGCCCAAGCCTTTGCCTGCAGCGACTGTTCTGGAAGGAAAGGCTGTGGCGGTTGTACTTTCTCTAAGTTGGATATATCTGCAGCATAGAAGTTGCGCACATATAACAATCGAATCAGAAAAACAGAATAAAATAAGAGAAATACTTGGCGCTACAGTCTTTCCAGCTTCCCGTTATGATCAAGAGAAACAAGATATCCATCCGCAAATAAAAGGGAAGGAAAAGCTAAGTCACCCACTCCCGGCATGTTTCACATTCCAATAATGGTTCTGTGTAGTTTCTAAATTATTTGAAAGCTCCAGATATTCAAGTATTCTCTGGTTTTAAGGAAGACACGGTTAAGGCTCCTGTGGCAAAAAAAAATCTCAGAAAAACTCAACTCGTCAAGTTGCTCTGGAAAGGGCTAGAATAAGTGTTACTCCAAGCAAACACTTTCCAGTCTTTGTGCCCATGATAGAGGTCAGTTTGAGGCCCTTGACCACAATATCCATGCTGGGGTGGTGTGTGTATGCGCACGTGAATGCTTAATATGTGGAGGATGTGGTACTCATAGCATCCTCATTGATACGTGTGCTTCCTGGGTGTACGCTGGCAAAGTACTTGACGTCCTTGTCCATGTCCATTTGCAGAGCCATCAATGTCTGCTCCAATGTCTCCTGGTGCGAATTGGCTGAGTGCAGAAAATATTCTGAACAGGAAAGAAAGAAACATCAAAGCTAGCCATAGGAGCACTGAAGTGGCACAGCAGTTGTATCTCAGAACCACAAGACTCAAACTGAAATCTCCTACAATAAAGGCTGCTGTACTATACTGCCTGGCTATAAGGTCAGCAAATGATGGGAGCTGGAGGGGTTTAATAACCTTTCTACCACTGCTACAACAAGTACTATTATCTGTAGCCTTGTGGTTTGTGCTTTGGATTAGTAATCCAAAGGATGGCAATTTAAGACCCACCAGCACCGCTTGGTTGTTGCTGTTGGGCTCTTGAGCAAGGCACTTAACACTTAATTGCTCAAACTAATGCAAGTCGCTTTGGATAACGGCACCTGCTAAATACTGAGGGTGAAAATGTGGTTGGTGTGTTTGTGGGCCGTCATAATTACAGATCGAAATTAAACTGCCTTTATGTGTACCTAAACTTCTTAAAGTAGATTTTACAACACTCATCTCACTTTCACGTAAATATATTTGGTCATAAGACATTTAAAAAAGCATCCTTTACTGAGTAAAAACAGTGATTCACTTTACAAATCAGTTTAACAGTAAATAGGGTTGCTAGATTGCCAAAGATATTAGTGTATAGTGTTTAGACGAAATAAAAATCTTTCTAAACACATGATAAAGCACACACTGTAAACATTTACACTGTAAAAAGTGTAAATACAAAATTGAGGTAACTCAAGTCACATTTCGGCATACTTTTTATGATTTAATGAATAATAAACTTAACAACTTAAGTATTAATATTTTTAAAACATTTGAACACCCGTTCTAATTCATTGTTTTATTTATTTTATACATGTTTTATACAGCCAGGCTATGGTAGACCAATTTGACAAATACAAAATAGATTAAATCAGATAACCTGGCATCCAAAATCTACGGACGTGAACCCTGTTAAGGTTGTTGGACCACAGATTAAAAGCAAAGCATTTACAAGTGCTCAGCAGCTGTGGGACTTCTTGCCAAGCTGATAGATAGAACATCGTGTACAAAAAGCAGTGAAATTCAAAGCTGTCTTCAAAGCTAAATATGGCTATTTTCAAAAAAGTAAAATATATCCTGGTTTGGTGTAGGTTCCTTACGTATTTGTTCCTTCAAAGTCTTTAGTATTGATTTACAATGTAAATAACAAAAGTCAAATATTAAATGAGAAAGTGCGTCCTGTATTCTATCTTCTATACTACGATGTTTTAATCAAGCATTAAAACTTTGTCTGGTATTTCAGTATTCATCATTTTCAGATACGTTCGCCTTCTGTACCATATAGAATCACAAGTCAGAAGAAGGTCAGAAAACACTTTCCTGTTAGCAAAGTGAGAAGTTCACTCACCTCGCTCTATCAGGCTCTGCCTCAGAGTTTTTGCCAGCAGTACACGAACGTTGGGCACTGGGTCGGATGCCAGCTGCAGCAGAGGAGCCAGCAGGTGCTCGGCAAACTGATCCAATGCAACACAGTCGTCCTCTATAGCAAGCTAGAAAATGGAAACGAAATGAATCCTTAGATTAATGAAAGCAGCTCTACTTATCCGAGCCTTGGACAGGTGGTTGATAGAAGACAACCCAGGCTGTGAACAAAAGTGAAATGAAAGGCTAGTGTGACAGACTTTGGAATCATTTACGTAAACGTTGGATGTCTTCCCATTAAATGTTGCAATTTGAGCTTGATCAGTACGGGTCACAATAGAAAACCAGCATGGTACAATGAAATAGTAAAGTGTGTGTGTGTGTGGTACTGCTTTACCTGACAAACAAAAGCAAAAGCTTGTCGTCCAGACCATTTGTGAGAATGGCAGAATTTATCTACCAGCTCAGAAAGGAAATCAACTAATAGTGATGGGCATGCTGAAACCTTCCTGATGATCTCACTAACCTAAACAGAGAGGACAAACGATCGAAGACCAAATAAAATTACATCAGCTTTACAAAAGGGCAATGGGGGGAAAAACATTACACATACAAAGTAAAATTGCTATGTTACTGTGTAGAAGTACACTTACCAGTCTATATGATGTCCACCTTACAGAGGAGACTCGGTCTGTGCAAAGGCAAAATGCCAGAGGTCTTAAGTAATCAAACACATCCTGCGGGTTGTATAGCTCCAACAACAGAATCAGCTGCCTGTTAGACACAAACAATAAAAAATGTTTAACTAAATACAAAATGAGAAACACACACAAAATCAAAAAGTGCTACAAGCCTAGCAAAGAAGAATTTACACAACTAATAAGTCTAAAGCGAGTCATTTCAAATTTAACACTATGTTCAACACATATCTGTGCTAATTTGGCAGAGCTGGTGCTGTGTTTATAATTCGGGTACATTACATTTTTAGGGAGAGCCATTTAGAATAGATTAATCTTCATATAGTACAGACAAAATCTCTTCAATAATCGTCTGCTGGCTGCCGTACATTCAAATATGACAAAACCCTGAGCAATACAGATGTATTGATGCACTTTAATCCACATTCCATACAACTCACCATACTAGGTTTGCAACACATTTTACTTTTTCTCTTTAGATAAATAAACACTTAATTTTACTGTTTCCAGAACAATGAGAGTCCTTTTATTTCTGAGGCAGTTGCTAGGCCAAAAGTGATGGATTTATGTTTTGTATTTTGAGTCCGTACCCGCTTAAATTAATCACCAAATCACAATGAGTGTTATTATTTTCTTAGTCTTAGTAAATTGTCGCATCCCTACTGAACAAGCAAGAGAGACTGCCAGTGCTAACTAAGTGTATTCAAATGAAAAGCCAAAAAAATATTCTTAATTGTAAATCATACTCTGCTAGTTCCGATCTAAATCTCCAGTTGCGGCTGTTGTCTGTAACCAGGAACTCCTGCAACTGGTACAGATACTTTCGTCTAGTGTCCTGATGCAGCAACTGAATGAGAAACACAACAGCAAGCATGACAAGGTTACAACCTGTACCAGTGTGCTGTTTCCAGTTTCACAAAATCAAAGAGATATAATGAACTGAACAGCTAACCAGATTAACAGATTAGGAACTAAAAAAAGAGGAAATACAAAAAGGCACACACCAATACAAAGGAGACACATACAATGTATATATGTAAGTAAAGATATATGCACACACAATCACACATACACCTAAAAATGCCATATGCAAACAGAGAAAAAACTGGATAGGTAGTCAGCAGTGTAAAATAGATATGGTTACTTTTAAAAGATTTTCGATATCAGGTAACATTAAAATCGAACACAGTACTTGCTACAGAAGACATGTTACAAGGTTACATTGAAAACGGACAATTCTGTATCGCCAATTCACCTCACCTGTATGTTTTTGCTCACTGTAAATGAGAGGAACCCAAACCACCCATCTGGGCATCGAATCAAGGACCTTCTTGTTATAATGTGACAGACCTACCCATTACAAGTAGCACCAATAGACTATGAGCTTCTTCTCCTGTCTTCATATTAGTTGATGTTATCCATTATTTATTCGTATCTTTACTTCACTTGTTTAAAATATAACAGTCTAATACCATAAAATGGTAATATTTCTAAATGCAACATTAGTTCAACTTGTTAAATGACACCAAATTGTCTGTCCAATGGAATTATTAAAAGTTAATACAGTAGTATACCCAACCAAGGTAGTATTAGTTCAAGGTTTAAGAGTGTATTACTGTTCCAACATAAGCAAAGAGTTTGCAATTAAAAGTATACACCAGTGTTCCAAAAAAATGAAATACAAAGGTAAAACCTCTCAAAGCAATTCATTTCACATTTTCTAAGACTAACCTTGAGAAAGTCATAGAGGTGTCGGAGGACTCCTATGCGCACTTCATCCAGGTCCTTTAAAAAGCCATTGAAAATAGGTACCAGGTCTTCAGCAGTTAGCTGATCGCCCAAAATCAATGCAAGTTCATGAATTGAAAAAGCAAGAGTCCGCCGTACCTTCCACTTGAAAAATAAAACAAAAAATATGCAGTCATAATCAGTAAAGAATAAGCATTATGTTTAAACAAACGCCAAGTTCAGAAATGGCTTCCTTTAGCATCTTGTATATCCAATACCATTTAATGAAAGCTAACACTGACATGATTACAATTTTCAAAGCAGTTCCAGCCATGCTTGATGTATTCTTAATAAGTAATAAATAGTGCCTAATACTTAAGCACCTGCATGTCAGAAGCCAGCGTCTCAAAGGTATCTCGGAGGCAGTGCCAGTTCTGCCGACCAAGAGTAAGTGCTACACCGGGCAGGCTGTAAGCACAGTGCTTAGCAATTTCCATGTCCACTGTCTGCGCCCGCGATGGATCGGTCATGGAAAGATACTGATCCAACAATGCCTGAGGAACCACATCCTACAGCATACCACAAAAAGAAACAGCATGTTTTAACTAGTCTGCTAGTCATGTTTTTCTTCATATGAGAATCCACAACAAAATTACATATTACTGCTGGGGTTTGAAAAGGCTTCTGACTTCTAAATAATAAATATGCTAAACAAATCCTGATAAAACTTCAACATGATTACAACAGAAATCAAGTACATTTTGCAACTACAAACGATGATACATATGATAATCATATCGAGTACTATATGTCTGCCGAGGTTCCAGAAAAGCCTCCTCGATGTGAGTGTGACTATCGAGTACTATTTTTTTATCTGAATACCATTTTCATTTATTATATTATCCCTGGCACAAAAGTGGACTTTTGTGATTTGAAGTTTGTCAATTGCAGAATAATTCTTTTCCATTTACTAATAAAATGTTGCTATACAAAAGTCTTTTGTATAGCATGAAAAATAAATTGTTTTATTTAAATCGTGATTAATATATACCAGACGTTTATTTCTAAATTAATTTCAAATGTCCAGCTACATCTGAATGTTAATAAAAATGTCAGTTATAAAATAGATATTTTTGATTTCATATGATAATGAACAAAGAACAGAAGTGATAATATAGTGCAGAAAATAAATGTTTTTTATTTAAATAAGCAGGATTGTAAAGGCAACTTGAAGCTGTACTAAATAGTAAATAAACATTTAATAAAAATTTAAGCTACACCTGTTGTTTCGATTTCTTCTCCTCATCTGGACTGCTCCCATCACTTAACTCAGAATCATCGCCATGAATCATCGGCAATGAATGGTCTCGCCTCTAAAACACAAAAGCACCCTGTATTCAGTACTAACCAATATGAGTAGGCATGCCACTATGCAATTGTATTGAGATGTTCATTAACACTGAATCTAAAAGCATTTGTATTCAAATGACTAATTATACCACCGATTCTGGTATGCACACCTCTATTTCACAGGAATCAATGAGTGGGACATGGTGAGAATTGAAAGGGTTGTCATGGGCCTGCCGAGGTTCCAGAAAAGCCTCCTCGATGTGAGTGTCCAACGAAGTGGCTCTCAGAGCAGCAGTCAACACATCTACTTGTGCTGTAACACACACGGACACACACACTAAACATTAAATGAAAACAAGTTCTGAATACGATCAGTTAATATGAAACATTTTATTAGTAGTGCAGGATAATCTGCCTGAACGATCATGGTCATAGGCTGAATACAGGTTCACATGAGCATTCCAAACAAACTCTACGAAGCTAATGAGCACTCACTCTATAAGCAAAATTACCAACGTTGTTTTAATTATTAATTAACGTTGTATTAACTATAACTATTAATTATAAGCTCTACCCTGCATACACAGTACCCAGGTTTCAACCAACATGAATGCGAATATTCACAAGAATTTGGTTTGTATAAATGTATCTTCATGTATACAAAGTACTATTTTTTTATCTGAATACCATTTTCATTTATTATATTATCCCTGGCACAAAAGTGGACTTTTGTGATTTGA